>JAIUJO010000054.1:2748235-2971536 GCA_023846275.1 Vanilla planifolia
CCTTATCCCTTCTTACTTCTTAGTTTTCTTTATTCTTCTTCACCTTTTCCTTTCTCTTCATCTTCCTGTTCTTCTTTCGATTCTTTTTCTTCTACTTCTCCTGCTCCTTCGTCTTCTTCTTTTTCTTATTCTTCTTCTTCTTCTTCTTCCTCCACCTCTTCTTCTTCTTCTTCTTCCGCTTCTTCTTCTTCTTCTTCGACTTTTGCTTCTTCATCTTCTTCTTCTTCTTCTTCTTCTTCTTCTTCTACTTCTTCTTCTTCTTCTTCTTCCTCCTCTTCATTTTCTTCTTCTTCTTCCTCCTCTTCATTTTCTTCTTCTTTTTCTTCTTCCGCTTCTTCTTTTTCTTTTTCTTCTTCTTCTACATCATCATCATCTTCTTCTTCTTCTTCTTCTCCTTCTTCTTCTTCTTCTTCTTCTTCTTCTTCTTCTTCTTCTTCCTCTTCATCTTTTTCCTCGTCTACTTCTTCTTCTTCTTCTTATTCTTCTTCTTTTTTTTCTTTTTCTTCTTCTTCTTCTTTACTTCTACCTCTTCTTCTTCTTCTTATTCTTCTTCTTCTACTACTTCTGCTTCTTTTTCTTCTTCTTATTCTTCAATTTCTTCTTCTTTTTCATCTATTTCATCTTCTTCTTCTACTAATTCTTCTTCTTTTTCATCATCATCATCATCTTCTTCTTCTAATACAACTTCTCCTTCTTCTTGTACTTGTTCTTATTCTTGTTCTTCCTCTTCTACATCTTCTTCCACTTCTTCCTCTTCTTCTTCTTCTTCTTCTTCTTCTTCTTCTTTTTCTTCTTCTCATTCTCCTTCTCCTTCTCCTTCCCCTTCTCCTTCTCCTTCACCTCTACTCCATTTCCTCCTTGTCCTTCTCCTTCTTTTACTCTTTCTTGTTTTTCTTCTTCTTTTCTTTTTCTTCTTATTTTTTATTACTTCTTTCTTGTTTCTTCTTTCTCCTTTCTTATTTCTTCTTCCTTCTTCCTTCTTCCATCAACCTTCTTCCATCTCCTTTTTTCCTCTTCCTCTTCCTCTTCCTTTTCCCCTTCTTCTGCTTCTTCTTCTTCTTCTTTCTCTTTTTCTTCATCTTCCTCTTCTTCTTCTTCTTCTTCTTCTTCATTCATCCTTCTTACTTGTTCCATTTTCCTTCTTCCTCCTTCCTTCCAACTTCTATCATACTTCATTTTTCGATATTTTCTTCCTCTTCTTCTTCCCCTTCTTCTTCTAATTCTTCTTCTAATTCATTTTCTTCTTCTTCTTTTACTAATTCTTTTTCTTCTCCTTCTCCTTTTCCTTCTCTTTCTTCTTCTTCTCCATGTCCTTCTCCACTCTCTCTTTCTTCTTCTCCTTCTTCTCCTTTTGCATCTTTGTCAGCTTCTTCTCCTCTTCCTCTTCCTCCTCCTCCTCCTCCTACTTGTCCATCTCCTTCACTTTCTCCCACTTCTTCTCCTTCTTCTCCACCCCCGCCTCCTTATTCTCCTTCTCCTTCTCCCACTTCTTTCTTCTTTCTTCCTACTTCTTCAATCTTCCTTTTTGTTTCTTCCTTCCCCCTTCCTCCTTCTCCCTTCTTCCTTCTTTCTTCTTTCTTCCTGCTTCTTTCCTCATTCTACCTTCTTCCTTCTTCTTACTTATTTCTTCTTTTCTATTCTTTCTTGTTTCTTCTCCTTTCTACTTCTTTCTTCTTATTTCTTATCTTTCTTGCTTTGTCTCTAATTCCTCTTCTTTTTGTTATTCATTCATTCTTCTTCTTCTTCTTCTCTTTCTTCTTCTTCTTCTTCATCTTTCTTTATTCTTTATTTTTTCTTTTTTCTTTTTTGTTGTTTCTATTTTGCACTTCCTTCCTCCTTCCTCCTTCCTCCATCCTCCTTCCTTCTTCCTTCTTCCTTCATCCTTTTTCCAATTTCATTATACTTTCTTCTTTCTTCCTTCTTCCATTTTCCTTCTTCTTTCTTCTTTCTTATTTCTTCTTCTTTCTTCTTCTTTCTTCATCTTTCATCTTCTTTCCATCTTCTTCTTTCTTTCTTCTTCTTTCTTCTTCCTCATCTTTGTCCTCTTCTACTTCCTCCTCTTCTTCTTCTACTTCTTCTTCTTCTTCTCTTCTTTTGTCTTCTTCTTCTACTCCTTCTTCTTCTTCCTCTTTCTATAATTCTTCCATTCACCCTCTTCTTCTTCTTCCCTCCTTCTTCATCTTCTCCCTCCGCTTCTTCTTCCTCATCTTTTTCTTTCTCTTCTTCTTCTTCCTCTTCTTCTTCCTTCACTTCTTCTTCTTCTTCTTCCTCTTCTTCTTCTTCATTTACTTCTTCTTCCTCTTCTTCTTCTACTACATCTTCTTCTTCTTCTTCCTCTTCTTATTCTTCTTTATCCTCTTAATCTTTTTCTTACTCCTCCTCTTCCTCTTCTTCTTCTTCGACTTCTTTTTTTTCCTTTTCTTCCTCTTCTTCTTCTTCTTATTCTTATTCTTCTTCTTCTTCTTCTTCGTCTTATTCTTCTTCTTTTTCTTCTTCTTCTTCTTCTTCTTCTTCTCCTTCTTCTTCCATCTTCTTCTTCATCTTCTTCTTCCTCTTCTTCTTCTCGTTCTACTTCTTCTTTTTCTTCTTCTTTTTCTTATTCTATTTCTTCTGCTTCTTCTTCTTCTTCTTCTTCTTCTTCTTTCTTCTTCTTCTTCTTCTTCTTCTTCTTCTTCTTCTTCTTCCTCCTCTTCTTCTTCATCTTCTCCTTATTCTTCTCTTCTTGTTCTTCTCTTCTTTTTCTTCTTCTTCAATTTCTTCTTCATCTTCTTCCTTTTCTTCTTCTTCTTCTACTTCTTCTTCTTATTCTTCTTCTACTTTTTTTTCTTCTTCAATTCTTCTACTTTTATTTCTCCTATTCTTCCTCTTCTTCTTATTCTTCTTCGTCTTCCTCTTCTTCTTCTTTTTCTTTGTCATCATTTTCTACTTCTTTTTCCTCTTCTTTCTCATCTTCAACTTCTTCTTCTCTTCCATGGTCACTGTGCTAACACCCTCTCAAACTAAACTCCCTTTGGACTAGTTCAAAGATTCATTCTATGGAATATAATAAAAGCTTCTTTTTATATCGTTCATGCCATTTCTCTTCCCTACTCATCCCCTTTTCTTTGGCAGCAAAAGTCAGGAATAAAAAACATCAAAAGAAGGACATTCAATTTTGAATTCACCATCCCTTGAAGGCTGACTCACTTTCTGCAACTTCAATCGATTCGACTATGACTGAGCCGTCTCTAAAACTTCTTGACTCGTGGACCTCGAAACACATTTGGTAGGTTTTGTTCCTTCAACACTCTATTGAACTATCTTTTCTGGATCACTAGCCAACTTAGAACCAATTGATGTACTTTGTTTGGTAGAATGCTTTGACAAGATCAGTGCCCCAACCCAGGGTTACTTTCATTGAATGGTGATGGCAACTTATTCTTGTTCCTGTCATTTCATATGTTTCATTTGATAGTAGAGTAGTGTCATTGTTACGTAATACCCCATGGGGCTCCCTTCTAAGGATTACGATTTTGAACTTTAGAAAAAGTGGTCTCCAATTCATGAAGTGAACTCCCAACCTCTTTGTTTGAAGGTTTGCTAGAAGCTTCAAAAAGCAAGTAGAAGCTTTGCTTTTTGTAATTCCAAAAAATGAGCAACAATAATTGGAAAAGCTGATCTTTGATAGTAGACATAGGGAGGGTTCAAAAAAAGTCTGATCATAGATAGAGACTAAAACAAGTGTGTGGGGGTAGGAGCGAATGTAGCCAAGTGGATAAAAAAGTGGATTATGAATCAACCATGCATAGCTTCAATTCCCATCATTCACCCTTCCAATTCTTTCCAACCAATTAGATTTTTAATGTTTCATGACAAGGGTGGAAGGGATGGGGGTTTTGACTTTTGAACACCAAACAACTTCTAGGTAGGTAGCCATCCTTATTGTGAGATTGCTTCCTCCCTGAAAGCTGTAGTTCTAGATTAAGATATTAAGTCAGTACTTTATTTTCTTATCTTATTTTGTTTATTAACATTGAGCAAGAATCATAGTGGAGACTCGCATCTCTGAGTTTTTACCCAGTGCTTGTCTATATGTCTCCCAGGTCCTACAGTCTATAATAAACAAGCTGATAAGCAATAGGGACTTGTTGTCCCCTCTCCATGTTCTTGCTTCCATGACCATGGCTAGGAGGACCATCACCCAAGTGTCAACATTATTGGGTGACCCATCTAATGAGCTTGGCGACCTGACTAACTACATGGAGAGGTTATGCAACATTGGTACGGCAGCCCACTGTAGATTCGTGACACATGCTAAGGAGCAGCTCCAAACTACACGTTGTTCAGAGTCCCATATTGTGTGGAGACGATGAACATAACTGGGCGAGAGCTTATGTTGGTAGAGCACGAGCTTGCAGAGGCACGCCTTTGTGTTGAATAATTAGAGGGCAAGAGGATAGCTTTTAGAGAAGACCTTGCTAAGATTGCTACCTCTGCATCAGATCGTTGCATTGCCTTGCATAATTGTAGAGTCAAAGTTATGGCGGTGATGACATTGGGAGTCAGGATATCTTGGCCAAGCTGTGTCATCATCTTATCATTTCTGAGGTCCATAATGTTGCTAACCTCTATTTCTTTTTTAGGGGGAATTATGTAAGCTTTGATAATTACTAGCATATTTGCATATTTTTTATTTTCATCTGTGAATTGATGCAACACTTTACATGTTTCTAACCATTCAATTTCTATGAAGAGTACCTACGAACCCTTGTAGCAATTGTTGATATTAATATAGTTCCTAGAGGGGGGGGCCCTGACTTCAAGCTCTTGAAGTAGCCTACAATAGCCTCTCAAAAATGATAGGTGGGCAAGGAACTTGAAGGTGGTGATGAAACTAGTTTCTTGCATTGATAAGATTTGTGTGTTGCCTCCCCCCAGTATGAAAATGCTGATGAGAGTTTACTCCACCAAACTTGAATAGGTCATGGGATTCACTCTTAGCTCTGAGGCCAAGGTTTGCCCCCTGTGTCAAGGTAGTAATGAAATGGACTTCCTTCCCATATAATGAATTACGAGTAGCGGGATGGGACTGTCGATGAACTAAGTAAAGCCTCTTCCAATGTTGAGCATGAATTGGAGTGAGAACATAGTCACATTCAAGGGAAACTTCTTTTTCTTGAGTAAAAGAAACCTCTTGAATCATAAAAGCTCCTTCCCACTAATGTTTGAATGTGTTGCATCTGGGTCACATTCATAAGCCTAATTACGACTAGCACTAGGTCTCCTGACTTGAAAGATCATCCCTGAATCCTTTGATCGAAGGCTCTTGATACACTTGCCTAATAGATTTCAAGCCTTTGTCAAGAACTCAGTTATTTCTTCTCTATAGCATCTAGTTCTTGGAGTATAAGTTGCACTCTCTAGTCCTCTATAAAGCCTTCCTAAATTGCCACTCTAAGGGTGGGAGTTTGGACTTCCAGTGGGAGGACTACTTTTCAACAAATGTCAAGACATAAAGCATATGGTACGCCCATGGTCCTTTGAGAAGGTTCTCATGAAGATCGTTTCTAAGAATAAGGGCGATTGGAATGAGAAGCAGACACAGTGTCTTATTAATTGACAGCCTCTTCCTGCCAATTAGTCGTAGTGTGGAAAGGTGTGGAGAAGTAATGTTGCATTTAAAACTTTCCACAAAGTCGATCTATTTGTTGACTGTTCAATGGTGTTCCATTGCATTATTGGGGATCAGGTGAGCGGGACTTCGAACCGATAGATTAGATGATTTTTTATCCACATCATTTCCCTTTACTCATTTCAATAGTGTGGCCTCTGCCCACTTGAAAAAGAATCTCTTGTAGCCAAAATATACATATGCCTCCTAGATGCAGGAGGCTGGATGTAGCCAATCACATATAAGCCCCAAACCTTAAACAAGACATTATTGTTAGATGTCAAGGTTCTGATGGTTATCGAATGAAGACTACATATATCTTACAAACATGGCATCTCTTAGAGAAATTAATGGAGTCTTTCGACATGGTGGACCAGTATTACCCTAGTCATCTCAATGATGGTAGACCTTTGTCTCTGACTGGTATGCACCACAAACACCAGCATGAGCTTCCTCCAAAGCTTCTTTAGATTCTTGCTTTGACAATGGTCTTAAGAGGAATCCATCGAAGGCACTCCTATAAAGGACTCCGTTCTCACCAAAGTCTTGTGCAGCTCGACGTCTAATATGGTTTCGAGTGGGCACCTTCTTATATAGAATCCCCTACCCTATTTTAGATATTCAAGCAATTGTTGTCACCAATCCTTTTCTGTAGTCACTTCTAAGGCTTTAGTGCCTGTTGAGTTTAGTTGAAAACGATGATCTTCACCTCTTTGTCCTTATTGTTGTGTATTGTGAAAATAGGATTACTTATTGGTAAAGATGGTAGAAGCCTTTATCCTTCAATGCAAATGCACATGGTCTCAAATGAGCTGAGGGCTATAGTTGCTGCTAGGTTGACCAGTGCATCAGCTTTCTAGTTATAGCTTCAAGAGTTGTGTTCTATTTGTCGAACTTTGAATCCTAATATGAATTCTTTGACCCTACTGAATAGGGGACTAGCTCCTGTTTATTCACCGAGAAACTTTACCCCTTGAGCCTAATTAACAAAGCATTCCATTGAATGAAGACCACTTCCCTCCTAGAAAGCCACTTTCGAGGGAGAACTCTTGCTCCTCGGCTCCCTGAATCCGAGAGACGAGACAAAAGATGCATAAAATGCAAAGAACAATATGGATGCGAAGTGATCCTCTATCCTATGTCTAGGAGTAGAGAAGAGACCACCTCCAATCAACAAAGCACTTATTTCTTTCTCGACAAAGATGTGTGAAAGGGAACCCTCTTCCAAAATGTCTCTAAAGGTGGATAATGGAACGACTATTCTGCTCCTTTGACTTTAAATGTTTTCAACTACTGTGATGAAAGAAAGCAGGAAAACTCAGCTTTTTGCAGGTCCGAATAATCGAGTCACTAAGGTCCACTCCTCAAGTAAAGCCTCACTTTTTTGGATTTACTGAACCTATCTTTTGACATTGCTAGAAGGTCTAGTATCATAGGTTATAATGCTAGATTCTCTATAAGCATGTGTAATCAATGAATTTCATAGCCACTTGAAACTAGGGTACAAAAAGCTGAGGTACTTTTAGTCCACCACTAAGAACTTCTGGCCATCAGATTAGCTGTGATCAACTTCACCCTAACAACTTGACTTGCATAATACTATGATGCTTAATGTGAATCCCCTTTGAAATTGTCCTGAGGTGCAATTACACGAAGACCCACGTGTGAAATGATCTCGGGCCAGGAAAGACAGACGACAGAAAGCAATCCCTTCCAACAAGTCAACCTACAGAGTTGAACACAACAGTGACTTCGACCATGTTCTTTTATCAATCCTCTAGCCATTGTTGAACTCCTTATTATGTAAACCTCTCACTGGTTGATCTGATTGAACCATATGAGAGCCCAAAATTATTCAAAAGTTCTCCAAAAAAGATTCCCAGAATCCTGTCTAGTTAACTAGTGGGGACCCTTAAATGTAATCCTCAAACCCGACTCCCCTCAATTGTCAAGTGAAGTTCCCCTTCTCTTCTCGAAGAAGAGAAGGATGGCGAGTGTTAGGATATCATGTATTACATCACTAACCAACCTGTCGATTCAAAAAGTGCTCACACAAAGAATGGAGCCATATGATGCGAGAGTGCCACATAGGATTGATATGAATTTAAACAATACGTATACGTCATGGCGATGAAGTAGATCAGCAGATGTCAAATATTCTATGTATTCCTCGGGTGTTTTTTCATAGGGAGGATATAGCCCATGAAGATGCCTTAAGAATCAGCTTGTTCATTCGTATGCTAAAAGAAAGTGCATTCAATTGCTATGTCATGCTTCCAGATGGCTCCATCAACTATGGGCTAAAATGGAGCAAAAAAGAATTTTGCATTGATTCAATGAAGATTACTCTATCTCCACAGGCCAATGTGTTCAACAAAACAAACCAAGCTAGTCGACAAGGGTTCCCCCCTCTGGGGTATTGATTTTTGGAAACTTCTTTATGATACTATAATATAATATAAATAATATAAATAATATAAATAGAAGATTTTATTCTATGAAATATTCAAATAGAATGAGGTGCATGAGTACCTTTGTTACCTCGTACTCTTTTTGGATTGTTTGGTTTTTATTTTTTCAATCCATTGAAGTTAGTGTCCTAATGCTAAACACATAATAGGTAAGGAAAGTGCATGCTAATGATCCCAGAGGGGGCCCAATTGGCAAGCTCAAGAGGGGCTTAGTTTGCATGCTTTCCTTCTCAAGTAGAGTGACGATAGAGAATAAGAGATGGGTTGCTCTATCACTTGGGCTAGGATCGCTCCGCACCTCATTCAATTTATTCCCTAATCTAGGACCGAGGGCACTTATGGTTTTTGATTTTCTTAGTTTGGCGTTATGGAAAGGTTGGTGCAATGTTATTGCTAGTAGCTACACTCCTTCACTAAAGACTAGTATTTGATCGAGGCCCCTACCCTGATCCTACTTCTCTTAAGTGCCTTTGGGGGAATGTCTCAATGACAAAAGGGAGGAACTTATGAACAGGTCAAATAGAGCAATTTATGCCTTTGAAAGTTGGCTTATCCCTTGCACAAAATATGAGTTTTCTAATTAAGAAAGCCTAGATTTTCTTTTCTCCATATAGATCCGTGTTCCACCTTTTACTTCTCAATTCTCAATAAGTGAATCAGCACTCATCCGCTGGTCTGTTTTTAAGCAAAAAGGAAAGCTACTGGCTCGAAAGCATTTGGACATGAACTGGTTCAACCATGAAACCTACTTTGCCCCTCCACTGAGAATCCCCACCCCTGTGACTTGAGCCAATCAATATGGGATTGTCTTCCAACCCTACCTATTCCTTATTAGATAAATGAGTGGATTCTTTTTGGCATAGAAAGTGGTCTTATCACCTTAAGGTTTTTCTCTACATAGGCCAACTTCCTCTTGTACTGGTTTCCTCTCTAGTACATGAGTTAATACAATTTCTCTAACCTCTTAATCACACAAATGATTAAATAAGCGAAACACACTCCCAACATTCCAATCATTTTCATTTATATTCCTGGGAGCTATGTTCTTCTCGTGCTTCTTTCAGTTTGAGTGCCACGAAAACATACTCTCTCTATCCTTTAGTTCTCTCTATTTCTATTTTTACTATCTTAGAGATTCTATTCTTTGATCTACTAAATAACACCATTCACATGACAATGCTTGGGTACACAAGTGAGCAAATGAGAGAGGGGTTGGCTCTATCTTGTGGTCAGCTTTCTCCACTAGTAGGTCATCATGATCTCACTATGAAAAGCTCTTTAGCAAAAAAAATGAAAGCATAACTCACTCTTAATTGGCCTTACGCCTATGAGGCAGATAGGGCACTTAGCCAACCCTTTTGATTAAAGAAATGACTAAGCTAGTAACCTCACCTCTCTACCTTCCCCATCCTTATTAATTCCGAATCACCCCATAGGTCTTTTTCCCATAGTGGGCCTCAGGTCAAGCCAAGCCCAAGAATGGAGTTCACATTCCCTTTGTTTAGTCGAAAAGAGGGACTGTGACTCCTATATATTATGTACGACATTACAAAGAAGTCCATTCTTGTTCATGATCGATCCATGTCCTACCATAGTGCTTGGAGAGCCTTAGCAAGCAAGCTAACAAGGATTTTTGGATTTTAGAAGCTAGATACCTTTTTTCTTGCTTTGATCAGCCTTTTTTGTAACAGGGCATCAGCTTAAATCAAATAGGCCAACAACATAGATCCAGATTTGCTCATAAGACAAATGACTACTACCATACCGTACATAAGGTTTGGAGCATGATAACCAGCCACCTCCATAATCGCCAAAGAGATTAATCCTCTAGACTCCAAAGATTGGGTCATCCCTGATGACTCAGAAGAAATAGAGTGGGGGTTGGTAGCCATCAATAACCCAGTTCAAAATCTAGACAGGACGACTCTTATCTCCATGAGGATGATGATGATCAGGAAGTGGTTACCCCAAATTCGAAATGAGGGGTTCTGATCAATTGGAAATATATAGGCAGTTACAACTTGAGCATCTCTGAATCTCAAAAAGGTTTCTTGGGAACCTTGCCTGGGCCTGGGCTCCTATGCAATCTAAGAGCTACAAAGAAAAAAAATCGAACTGCTTTACTGTTTGTTTTCATCCTCTATCTATTTTCTGACTTCCATCTTTGAATTGGAAAAATTACAATACAAAATGATATTAATGAGATAAGCCTCCTAGGAGTTCACTTGTTTCATTTCTTTCTCTTGATGTGATGGATGTGCTTAATGAAGTCAAAAGGTTGCTACAATGCTTTCTATTTTTTGTATGTTCATATTTCATTTTGATTAGAATAGAATTAGATTGGATGATCACTTTGCAATGTGGATATGAGCATGTAACACAACCTAACTATTCATTGATCCTGGTAGGAATGCTTTGGAAAGGCTGCAACAAGATATGTAAGATGAAATTGAGCTATCTTTTTTATACAAATAGGAAGGGGCCCCCTATTTTTTAATGGTTACTTTTCCCTCTTGTGAGATGTGAAAAAGCCATCCCAACGATGAATCCTATTTAATAGAAGTCCTTATAATGGGCTTGGGAAATTCTAGAAGAAATCAAGCCAAAGCAAAGCATGATCCAAAAGTAGGGAAAGGCAAGAGGCCCAAAGAACAACTTTTACAAGTAATGGGAAAAGCAGCAAGACTCACTTCTCAGTTTATTATTGTAGGCAGTGCACACCTACTTGTGTGCTTCAGTTTGTTGTACACGACCTCAATGGAGCTTTCAGAGTCGCAAGTTATGGACCCCCTACTCTACATGAACTGGGATATATTAGATCTATATCTATGCTTTGGCCATTGAAGCATGAATTCCTCCAGTGGGCAGTCCACTTTTGAACTTTTCTCTTCGCTTCTTTCTTCCTTCCTCGGATCATTTACCTAGTGAGATGGATCCTGACAATGTCAACTTTTCATCATCAATGCATACACAAGTTAAAAATTTGGAATCAACTTAATGTTATGTAGCTACTGCTCAAGCAGTTCTTTATTAGGTTCTTGTTCAATCTTATAGGAGAGTAGCCAAGGTCTGACGGGTAATCTAAAGATCAGTTGTGGAGTCGATTCCCGTTGGTCCGATTGAGCTTTGATACATGAAAAGAACAAAGGTGGCTGGGGCCTCCCCTCCTGGGGGCCCCCACTCTGTGGTGACTTTTTCATGTACCATAGCCCAAGGCACAGCAGAATAGTAAGCAATCACATCTAAAAGTATGGAAGACATACATAGGATTCACTTATTCCTCAATCTTTTACATCGATGTTTTGTACTCTAAGTAATGTGCTCATGATGAATATGATTTGGATTGGAACCGACATCCCGCTCTATCTGGGGCAACTTTGATTTTACATTCTTTGAACGAACGATTTGGGAAATCCAATGGATTGCTTCTTTCTTTAGACCAATTACCATGGTGGAAAACCATTTCTACTAGCCTTATATCAAGAGAGATGTAGCCAAAGAAAAGATGTAGGGAGATGTCAGGTTTGTCAAATGGAAAGGGAGGAAAGGAAAGCAAAACACTGGCATATACACACCTTTGCGAATTCCCCTGAAGATAGTGGAAGATGTCAGTATTGACTTTGTGTTAGGCTTACCCTACATAGCCAAGGGAATCGATAGTATAATGGTTGTTGTTGATAGATTTTCAAAGATGGTCCATCTAACTACATGTCAGAAAGTAAGTGATGCTTCTCTTATTACCACTAATTTCTTGAATGAGATAAGAGAATAGTGAAGCATCTTGGCTTACCGAAGACTATAGTGTTTGAGAGAGATGCCCAATTCATGAGTGACTTTTGGAAAGAGGAGGGGTGCCACCTGATGCCCATTTTCTGCATCAACTATGGTTATTTCATATTCTCCTTTTTGTGGACATATTATTCGACTCATTATACCGGCCGATGTAGCATTAGAAACTATATTATTGCCCTTGCTACCATCAAGATAAATCTGACCCCTTCCTCTGTTACCGCCTACATATATGGGATACTTTCATATGTGAGCATCTTCTTTCGTAGTAGGATCAGGCAAAAGAATGGTGAAGACAATCTCACTATATTTCTTACCAGGAACAGGACCTATCACAAGAAGATTTTGGTGAATAGGATGATAACACCGAAAGAAAGATTGACCATCTTTTCTTTCATTTTAGAGAAATATGATTGGGGGGCGGGGTTAAGGGGCTAATTCGAATAGCTCAGGTATAATAAGGACATCTCCTTCATTCAAAGATCCTTTTTTACCATTAGCAAGTTTTTTTTAATTGCATATCATAAGGAATACGAAAAATTGCTTCAAATACAATATCAAGAAGTACAGCTTGTGGAACTTCAATATCCACTACCTTATTAGATAAATGGCAATTGGCACATACAATTCAACAAGTTGCTTCTCGGGGATTTTTGTAACCCTGTTCTGCAAAAATGGGATATGCATTTGAAATAGATGATAAAGTTATTACATATATAATGATCAATACAGAAATAGATCGAGTCATCTATTCATTTACACAAGAAAAAGTCTTTCATTTTTTCATGGTCCAATCATTGATCCTGAAATTTCTACAAGAAATTGGATAGGTAGCTTGTAGAATTCCCTATTGACAAATTGGCCATTGTATTGATTGTACTAAAAATAATTGGAATTTGACTGTAATTGTAACACAATATGAAGACCTTGAACCAAAAAGGTAGAAGTATAAGAAATTTAAAGAATAAGTTAGGTGAAAAATGATTTCTTTATACACGAAAAAAGAATCTAAATGGATAGATTTCGAGAGATCTGATGAATTCTTCATTCATTCATTGAATCATAAATTTTGACAAGCGATGGAGATACACGATTTCCAAAATGGAAGATCCCATATTTCTTAATTACATATATAATCACTCTAGAAATGGAAACAAGAAGAGATATTTGCTTGTTTTTAGCAAATAAAATATAATTGCAGATTGAACGAATCATTAGATCCCAACCATGGGTCGAGTGAAATCCAAAACATAAATCAACAATGAAAAGAATAAAAAAAAGATGTGATTGTGTCCTTGAAGTTATATGGAAATTCTTGTGAAAATATTGAAACAGATTAGATAGGTATAGAAATACAAAATGATATGGAAATGAGATTCATTGTGTCTTTTGACCAATTGTATCATTTCATTATGCATTTCTATGCAAAGCCTTTGTATATCTGTCTCCAAGTAGTGCTTTATCATCTCATCCAATAGGAAGAGTTCTTCGAACTCCATCCATTTTTCTAGAACAATTTCCTCTTCAATATCATTTAGAAGGATTTCAAATTGCCTGGTATTCCACCAACGAAGAATTCAAGTTTCTACAGCTTTCTTAAGTGAGAGAGAAATAAACCAGGGCTAGAAGAGTATAGGCACAAGATATGGGAGAAAAGCTAATGCGTTCCTTTTTTCAATGGAAAAGGTACCTTCTTTTATGGTTCTATTCTAGATTCCAAACTCAATTCTAACACAAAAACTAAAATAAAAAATTCTGATACCTTCTTCTTCTTTGAATTATAACCTCTTGTTCTAGAACTTGTATAGAAATCTTAGATTTAGGTAGAATTGACAAAAGAAACAAATTCATTCCAAATTGACATCACATATACAGAATGAAAAAAACAACAAAATGAAAGGGTTCGATAGTGTTCATCTTGAAATCAAAACAAGATTCATTACTTCAAATGGATTGTTTGAGTCTTCATTAAAACGAAATAGAATATAGCTTAAGAATCTTTTGCTGAAATGAATAGTTTAAAAAGTACCCCCTCTTTTTGAAGAAGCTTCAGTTGTTTGAAAAAGGCAATTCAAAAGTTTTTTCCCACATACTTAGATTGATTCTTAAATTCATTTCACTTCCATTCACTTCTTTATACCATTCAATTGGTACATGCAAGAAATAGGCCAATTCAACAACTTTCGTTTATAGCGGTGTCAAATTATCATCAGTACCACTAATTGTCATCAGTATGATCGATGGGAATAGTTCCTAGGCTCTTGATCTCCATTCTGATTGATTGAATATCTTTCAAAAAGAAACGAAGGAAGATGCGACGATATTTTTAATCAAACAGGTTATGACCACTACCTACATTCCATGCAATTATACACCACAAATCAGAACTAATGAATAGACCTGCAATCCCATAGAAAGACATCACGATCCCTGAAAAATCTACGATTAAAAGCATATAGCGTAGGAAATGGTGCTATACACTCTTTCTCTTTGAAACAATTGAAGCAAAGAACAAATAGAAGATTGATAAGGACGAGAATTGCTTATAGACTTTGAACTGCTAGGTTGAGCTTTCAGCCTTCTCAAGTGGGGCCCCGGTAGGGGTACTTTTGAAGATCGGGGGTAGGGCCTCCACCAGGGAAAAGACCTTTGGGGATATTTTTTGGGGAACTTCTTCACTCATTCTCTTTAGTTGGTTAACTGATCTTTATCAACCAAATGGTCACCGACCCATCATGGCCCGAGAAGCAGCTCAAGGCCGATGATGGATGACATCGCCTCTGACTACCTCTCGAACTGCAAACCCACGATGGGTGGAACAAGTTTTTTCTTTTTCTCCCACTTCTCCATGCTCTCCAGAACTCATCAAGTTAAGGGCTCTTTTGTTGACAACATTCATGTCGGTCGATTACGAACCATCTCCACTAGTCAATATCCTCTATGGACTTCACCTCCATGGTGAACTTAGGATTTCCTTAGGTAGGGTACCTATTGGAGGTAACTCTTCGTGCCTTAACCATACTTTAACATAATTCGTGGAGAAGCCCTCCATGCTAATACCCTATGCCTTTTGCAGATATATCCACTTCAGGGCTTCCCTTGTTTCCAATGGGCCTCCTTGAGTTTTTCTCGTGGCATCATGTCCTTCCTGACTCCATGGGCAGAGGTGGTTGTTTGCACTTTGAAGCTCCTCTTGAGGAACCTTGCAAGACTTTGTCGCTGGGTATCTTTGGGAGGTCAGGATGTTCATCCTGTGAAGATAACAGGAATCCCAGTGGGATCTTTGGTCGAGAATAAAGGGATTCCTTAGACCTCGATTACATAGTGACATACTCCCAATCCCGTGTCTTCTTCATTTTTTCTTTTTCTTATCAAAGCTACACAGAGGGGGGGTCCTGGGTTCCTTATAGGGGGACTCGACCCTCAGATCTGATGCTTATGGAATCGACATTTGGCTAGTGAGTTCATATTCTATATTATAGACCTTGTCTTGCATCAAGTTCTGTATTCGCCTAAGGCACTAGCTTAGCCAAACCCTGGTATATGTATGTGGACTTTCTTCTTCGACCTCTCATATCAATCATTCATTCAGTCAATTTTTTAAGCAAGAATTATAGTGTCATCTTTGTTGATTTTCATAGTCAATGTCCTCTGATCCTAAGTGAGGTACATCCTAGAAGCTGACTCTTTTATAAATATGAAAGTGCTAGGGCACCTTTTCAAGTTCCTTATATTGATACCAAACCCTAGACCCTGTTCGGTTCCTTTGAAGCTATTAGCCCTGTGGATTCAAGTTGACCCGCCTACCCGACCGAGTTGTTTGATTGAATCAAGGTTGGAGATCTCCTTCTTTTGCTTTCATTGCATAGCTCTCATTGTGGTGTGCCTAGCTCTTTAGAAGCAGGTTGGAAAGGCCTAGTGATTCTACATTTCATGGAATTTTTAGTGTTTCTAGCTAATATTTTTCTCAAAAGAAAATAACTTATCCTTGCACTTCTTGTAAGATAAGGTCAAAGTCACCCCAAAGAAACCGAAACTAGCCAACAAATACATAGTCCTGGACACCTTGCCTAGGAATAAGAAACTTTGATTAGAATTCCCTTGTGAACCTTCAACAATAGTAACATCGCCATCCAACTTCATTGTTTCCTCTCATTTGATCGACACAGGTTTGATATCCAAAATTATCTTACCTATTCCCTTACCAGGTAGGCACAAACCATTATAATCAGTATGATCACATAAAAAAGTAGTAGAAGAATTACTATTCATAATAATGATAAGAAAATCAACTAGGCATTGGCCCAACCACCCTTTTGTTTATATCTGCTTCTCTTTTCTTTTGTGCTTGAACTGTGAGAAAAGTTGAAATGTTGCCACAATCTGACTACCCTACTTTAGCATATTTGACTCTATTTGAAATTGTTTTTTCAAGCTTCTTGGGTGAAAAGATTTTGTTGTTCTACTTGTGTTTTTGTTTTAGAGTGAAGAATTCTTCTCTAATCTTTAACCTCAAGTTTGAAGGATAACAATTGAGGTTTTTTTTTTGACTATTGCGCTTGAAATAAGTAATCTACCTACTTTGTGTTCCTTGCAAGAGTTTTTGGCTTGCTCAAATGGCCTTAACAACTATATGAAACAGAGTTCTACCCTTCCACAACCTTACAATCATTTTCTTTATCCTAGTTCCCTCAAACCACCCCTCCACTAGCTCCCTTAACTTCACCCATACGTTTCCTTTCACTTACCATCAACACCTTACTCCAACTCCATTCATCCAAACCAGTTTGACCAGCAACTCTTTTCAATCCAAATATTTCTGATCAGCTAGCAGGAGATTCTCTAATATCCCATTCTTTCATCAACAGGTAAGGCTATTGCTAGATGTCACGGTTCTACCCTCCTCCTTATCTTCTCAAACAATCAAGGGCTTTAGCCTTTAGCTTTCATAGGTGGGAACAGCTAACTCATGGAAGAAATCAATCGCTCCAACTTCGCATCGGGTCGGGCCCTCTTCTCATTAGTCATATGTAATATATATCGCACCTAAAGAAAAGTGGAGTGAGGCAATCCCCATTTAGTTTGGCAAGCATAATCTAGAATTGGATCCCTTTTCTGAGAATACGTACCTCCCTTTACTACAAGTTTGAACTGGTATTCTCCTCACTAAAATATTGATAGGTCCCAATGGTATGCTAAGAAAGTCTAAACCACCAAAGTAGGCCTGGTTGTAGGAAACTCTTTGCCTTACCTTGTTTAACCGTGGACTCTCTGGCTAATTCGACCATTAAATCTTGCAACTGCTGAAATTTCTACCAATTCGCTTGTCGCTTTCTACTTGTCTAAGTGGAAGAAATTTATGAATTTGGAAATAGCACCAACTAAGAAATCGTATATTCTATATGGAAGATATATATGAAGACTATCCAAGTATAGTGAAACTAACTAGTAGTGACCAGGACCTGTTAAGCGAACAAGCCAAGTTTTTCAAAGAAAAAGAATAGGTCTTTCAAGAAGACAAGCTCCATGCTCAAGCTTAAGTCAACAGATCCTCAAAGGCCCCCTTTCCAACCCTGCACCTTATTGAGTGCCTAACCAAAATAGTCTATAACTATAGGGCTCAGGGATGCACTTGATCCAGAGATAGGCTTCTCAGGGGGAATCTTAGACTAGATACTAAGTCAAAGTCAAAAGTTCCCCTATGGGGGCCCCTGAATGCCCTAACTTAGAAGAAGGAGATAAACTAGTGTGATTCTTTGTCCCTAAGGTTTTGTAGCAAAGGGAATCTTCATCAGTAGTGGAATGGAATCATTCAATTCAGGCAACAAGAAATTCTCTCCCTTTTTGAAGTATTCTACTTTTAGACTAAAGAACAATTCCACATAAGGCCGATGAGTTCATAAGAATGGGGCATAGACTCTCTCTCCTTAAGGCAAATTAACTAGATAACAGATTATAGATCGAAGTCAAGCTAGGCGTTTTTGCATCCCACCCAAGATAACTAACAGTTTCTAAGGCTTAATCGAATACTTATCTATAGTATCCTCCATTGAATGAAGCCTCCACTCACTCCCCCTACCCTAACTCAGAGTGATGAACAACTATTATTACTCGACTACTAATTCATAATCAGACAGGAAGTTGATTAGTAAGAAAAGTGTCCCTACGGCTAAGTTAGTCTCAGCTCAATTAGTTTAGCCAAGGCCAAGGGGTTGAGGGGGGACTTTTGAGAATAGTTTTTAGATAAGGATGTGAAAGAGTTTTTGTGGCATGATCAAAGAAGAAAAATCTCTCCATATATTGGTCTAATTCATGTGGACATCCTGGTGACAAGTGGGGTATGACACCAAGAATTGACAAGCAAAGCGAATCTCCATATCATCCATTGTCAAAAGAAGAAAAGAAGGAAGTTTTGTAGATAAAATCTTGACTTGTATGAACTACTTTGACCCAAACCTATCCTCATGAAAGCGGCAATCGCAGAGTTCACTCTTTCCATAGTCTAATTGAATAGAAAAGTAGAATAAGACTTGGTGGATGAGAGTAGAGGCGATAAGAAGCTTCAGTTCCATCTTTCTACTTTTCTTTGAATCCATTTTCAATTTTTCAGCAGTCCATTTTAATTCCTCTTTCTGGTGAACATAAGAAGAAGGGGACTTAGGTCAACAGAGATTGAGAAGAAAGCCTATTTGACCATCGATTGTGAAAAGACTTTAAGCCATTATGCCTATTCTTCTCAGTCAGATTGGGTGAATGGAAAGGAAGGGAAGTTTCTTTTGGAAGTTTGAGGGCTAATGAGGAGAAAACCCATTAATAGATAAACGAGGAGGAGAAAGAATGAATCCAGCACTAAAGCCCTATTTTCAAGCATTGATCATTGACCCAAGCAAGTATTTCTATCTTCACATTACAACATGTCCCCTCAACAAAGAGCGCCTCCCTCCATACTAAACCAAGAAACTAGACCCCTTGAGTCGAGCAAACAAAGCATTCCATTAAATGAAGCCCACTTCCCTGCTACAAGCCCCTTTCAAGGGACAACTCTTACTCCTCGGATGCCTGAATCCGAGAGACGAGATAGAAGATGCATAAAATGCAAAGAAGACTATGGATGCGAAGTGATCCTCTATCCTATGTGTAGGAGTAGAGAAGAGACAACCTTCAATCAACAAAGCACTTAATTCTTGCTCATCCAAGATGTGTGAAAGGGAACCCTCTTCCAAAATGTCTCTAAAGGTGGATAATGGAACGACTATTCTGCTCCTTTGACTTTAAATGTTTTCAACTACTGTGATGAAAGAAAGCAGGAAAACTCAGCTTTTTGCAGGTCCGAATAATCGAGTCACTAAGGTCCACTCCTCAAGTAAAGCCTCACTTTTTTGGATTTACTGAACCTACCTTTTGACATTGCTAGAAGGTCTAGTATCATAGGTTAGAATGCTAGATTCTCTATAAGCATGTGTAATCAATGAATTTCATAGCCACTTGAAACTAGGGTACAAAAAGCTGAGGTACTTTTAGTCCACCACTAAGAACTTCTGGCCATCAGATTAGCTGTGATCAACTTCACCCTAACAACTTGACTTGCATAATACCATGATGCTTAATGTGAATCCCCTTTGAAATTGTCCTGAGGTGCAATTACACGAAGACCCACGTGTGAAATGATCTCGGGCCAGGAAAGACAGACGACAGAATGCAATCCCTTCCAACAAGTCAACCTGCAGAGTTGAACACAACAGTGACTTCGACCATGTTCTTTTATCAATCCTCTAGCCATTGTTGAACTCCTTATTATGTAAACCTCTCACTGGTTGATCTGATTGAACCCTATGAGAGCCCAAAATTATTCAAAAGTTCTCCAAAAAAGATTCCCAGAATCCTATCTAGTTAACTAGTGGGGACCTTTAAGTGTAATCCTCAAACCTAACTCCCCTCAATTGTCAAGTGAAGTTCCCCTTCTCTTCTCGAAGAAGAGAAGGATGGGGAGTGTTAGGATATCATGTATTACATCACTAACCAACCTGTCGATTCAAAAAGTGCTCACACAAAGAATGGAGCCATATGATGCGAGAGTGCCACATAGGATTGATATGAATTTAAACAATACGTATACGTCATGGCGATGAAGTAGATCAGCAGATGTCAAATATTCTATGTATTCCTCGTGTGTATTTTCATAGGGAGGATATAGCCCATGAAGATGCCTTAAGAATCAGCTTGTTCATTGGTATGCTAAAAGAAAGTGCATTCAATTTCTATGTCATGCTTCCAAAAGGATGGAGCAAAAAAGAATTTTGCATTGATTCGATGAAGATTACTCTATCTCCAAAGCCCAATTTGTTCAACAAAACAAACCAAGGGAGTCCACGATGCCCCCCTCTGTGGTATTGATTTTTGGGAACTTCTTTACGATACTATAATATAATAGCAATAATATAAATAGAAGATTCTATTCTAAGAAAGAGTCAAATAGAACAAGGTGCACAAGAACCTTTGTTTTCTCGTACTCTTTTTGGTTTGTTTGTTTTTTCTTTTTTCAATCCATTGAATTTAGTGTCCTTATGCTAAACACATAATAGGTAAGGAAAGTGTATGCTAATGATCCCCAGAGGGAGCCCCAATTGGCAAACTTAAGAGGGGCTTAGTTTGCATGCTTTCCTGAGCAAGTAGAGTGAGCATAGAGAATGAGAGATGGGTTGCTCTATCACTTGGGCTAGGATAGCTCTGCACCTCAATCAATTTATTGCCTGGTCTGGGACCAAGGACACTTATACTTTCCTTAGCAAAAACAACACAAGAAGACGAAGGAAATATTTGTTTGCTTTACCAGGGAAAAGAAAAACTGCAAATTTTTTTTTTCATTAATCACACCAAATTACGCACTTAAATAGCATAAACACTGCCTAACAAACATGTCCACTATACCACTAAATACACTAACTGACAAATCTAACACTGCTCTAATCTAACACTTCCCTTTGATTCAAACTTCACTACATCTGACTTTAGTCAAAACATCTGATATATGATCTTTAGTCCCATTAAGCTAATCTTAACTGAACTCCTGGAATCTCAGCACAAGTTGAATCCTAATAGTAAATGAGGCCGAGCCTTTTTGGCGAAGTCACCTTCTTCATCATGTTCATCGTGGTCGACATCCATGCATCATGTGATGTCATACTTCCTCTTGTAATCCACACTCGCTTTAGCCTCACATCAACCATCTGCCGAATTAGAATACCGAGGTTCTTCATCTTTTGCAGCAGCTTCTATTTCATCTCCAATGGCATGCTAACCAGGAGTTATTCTGTCACCATCTGCATGATTCAAAGCTTCCTCTTTTAGTGCATGTTTCGACCTTTGGTTGATCAACTCCAATTCGATCATAGTTTTCAAAATTTCCTTTGTGTGCATCCCTCCTTGAATGCAATTTCACTTCATTGTCTTCTTTTTTGTTATTGCTGGCAACCAAGATTGCTCCATTTTGAGGCCCAGCACCCTTTTTTTGCTTCAAAACACTGTCTTTGGACCTTCAAACAAAATAGAAACATCATAACCTGTAAGCTCTGCTTCCTTCAAGGGCTTCATGCTCTCAGGCTCTAGAGAGGAGATAGAATAAAAATTCTTGGTTGAATCAGCTCTTGCTCCTCTCAGCTCTACAAGACTTCTTGGACCGGCAAAATCTAGAGGATTCGCAACATCTCCAGCCTTCTCTTTTCTACCCATCTTTCTTGCAATGTAATGGGAGTTCTCTACAGCTCTTCCACCAAATCTCCCTCCAAGCCTTCCTTGATCCTTGCCAGAATTGCTGTTCGCGCTACCCGTCTTCGTGCATTTGAAATCTCTCCCTTATTGCAAACTGTTTCGTGCTGCCCGCCTTCATGCCTTTGAAATCTTTCCCTTCTTGCAAACTATTTCGTTTTTGCCCTGCGGCAATCACTCTCCCCTTTCCTCGAAGTGTCCTTCACTCATTGTCATCCGCTCTTGGTTCCATTCCTTCCTACTCTTTCTCTGTAGGATTCGACTCCCTCTTGCTCTCGCACCTTGCCGTTCTCCTCAGGTTCCTTGGGTTTTACATTCACGCTGGCACTATCGTGGCCAACGTTGATGCTGGTTTGCTTACCGGTGTTGACTGTAACTCCTCCTTGCCCATGTTTATGTTTACATAGACGCTGTCATTGCCTATCTCTCTTTGCATGAGAGACTTAATGATCCACATCTTTTCTCTGCTTCTTCCTTCTACCTTGTCCTGTCGTTGCCTGGCTCCTCTGCTTCTTCCTTTTGCCATAGCCTGGATCCTCTACTTGTTCCATCTTTCATGGCCTAGCTCCTCTGCTTCCTCCATCTTAATTAGAAAAACGAAACCATGCTCTGATACCAATTGTTAGGGTTTGGAAGTAAAAACACTAAGGTTGAAGACGATGAAAAACCTTGTTGCGTTACCAGGACAAATAAAAAATAAATTGCAAATTTCATTTTTCATTTTCAATAATCACACCAAATATGTTGTTGGACTAAAAGCTAGCTTTAATACATTGGCATCTAAGGTTCAATGCTTGAACAAGTTGTGTTTGGAGTAGAAAGAAGTAGAGGATTCTTTATGAAAGAAATGGAAGAAAATTGAAGAGTTTGACTCTCGTAGATCTAAACATGAGTCTATTTACACTGCATTTCTGCATGTTGACATTGTTAAGTCTCTTGCACACCATATCCTCATTCAAATGATATATTGTTGCTATGTGAACTTGACGTGTTATTGAGTTACATCCTTGAGTTCATTCTTTTATTTTTAATAATCAACATAAAAGAATTTTATAAAAATATAAAAGTGTGATTTTAACCTAGAAAAAATGATTGAAAATAATCATGTTTCTTAAATCAATGAATAGTTTAAGATTTAAACTAATAAAAAATTTGAGAGATTAAAAAATTGATTCTTATTTATTTGCTAAATCAAGAAGATGATTGAATAATTTGGATTCCTAAATATAATTTGAAATTATTACAAAAAAATTATCTTAAAATAAATAAGATAACATTCTATTTTATAGTAAAAAATCTTAACAAAACTAATGCACATGTCTTCAATTGTTGAAGCTTACAAAACACTCAAAAATGAATCACTTATTCTTTACACGTAAACTTGTTTCAATGTGAATATGCACGTTAGAATTAAATTTTAAACATTTTTTGTTTGATTCATCAAACATAAAAGTATGCCAACAATCATAATAATTAATCTTTTTTACAAATTTTGAATAAATTAGAATACAATATACCATAAACAATTTGTTTCTATAATTGTTAAAAAAATAAACTAAATCAATTTGAAAAGAATTGTGCGAGCTAGAATATTCAATGAAGTGTAATTGGAGCAAAGTGTTTTTCTTTAAAAAATAAACTACTTCAACAATTTCTTAGAAATTTCTTAAAATTTAAGGGTTATTAATAATTTACAAAAATTAGATTAAGTAACTTTAAGTGATAGTAAAAAATAAAAAAATAGAAATTGAAATAATTCTAGAGAAATAATCATAAATTAAAGGAGAGCATTAATCAAGTAAAGACATACATGTAAGAGAAGTACATCATTAACTATTTGTGTATTCCTTTTATAAATAATTTAAGTTTTTGTTAATTTTATTAAGTATTTTATTTTCATCAAAATAGAAATGTTATTGTGTTACAGAACTCTTGTCACGGTATTTTGTTTATTGATAATAAACACTAAGTACTTTTAATAAATTTTTGAAGTTTAAGTTTTAAGATTTAGATAGATAATGTTTGTATTAATGGGAAAACTTGAAGAAGTGTAGCATAAGCTAAATCCTATGAAAACCATTTTAGTTTGAGTAACAAACTATCAAAAGATACACTTTAAATTAAATTTTAGGGACTTTAATTTTACTTTGATTAAAATGTTAAGCTTGATTGAAATATTTATCACAAGTCACAAAAGTTAAATTTTATTCAAATTAATATTTTAAAAAATCTTTAGGATTAAAAAACTTAATTCTTTTTTTTTTTGTTATCTTGAATTCGTTTTATCTTTCTATTATATGTTACTATTTATTAAATAACTAAAATGCACAACTTAATTATAATAATAAATTGAAAAATAAAAGCTAATTAAAATGATATTAAATATTAATAAAAGAACCAAAGGTCTTTATAGCACCTAAAACATGCTGGCTATCATTAAGCATTCTGGAATGCAGGTTCCAAAACTCGTCGGTCAATTATTATACAAGTACAACTACAAATATTTTTATGGTCTTAGAATGGGTCAATACCCTCTTATCTACATATACAATTTGCAAATCATCACTACTGCTATGAGTAATGACCTTTTGAACAAACAAGGGGGCAGTCAACCCAAAATAAGCTGACATTGAGAAACATGTAAGCTTTATATACAAAACATCTTTAGTCACTTTCATAATATGGGACTAAAGTTAAGCCTTGTATTTGCACAACATGCTTCTAAATTACAGGACTAAGTAGAACTTTCTAATCATGCAATTTCATGATCAAATGATCTTGATCTCTTCCATCTTTTTATAAAGCCTAAGAAATGTTGGAAACAGATCAAGATAAATTTAATGGTTCCGATGAAATGCTTTTTCTAAACACTCTCATCAAATCTCATTCGTTCAACATGCAGTTTTCTTGAACAAATAGTGTTAGTTCGTTCTAATTGAGCGACTCATGTGCAACATCCCTTCTAGTTTTTCTAAGCCTTTAGAATATTTTATTTAAACAATAATTTTTCAACTAAAAAAATAGAAAATACAATAATGCTTCTTTTTGTTGCTTAATAAATGCTTTTAGTGATTAGAAAATGTCTATAAATAAGAGAAGTTTTGAACAAAATGGTTTGATGAATGTTTATGCAATAAGAAAAATATTTTTAAGCCATTAGTAGGCCATGATAATTGTCACTACTATGGCTACTTCCTTTAGTCGTGTCATTCTTAATTATAGCATTCTTCATTAGTCAGTTAAGTTGTTAATTTTCTCTATTTCTAATTGATTTATTTAAGATAGTTGTGCTTCTTTAACCATTTCATTAACCATAGGATTTTTGTTGTATTTATTTTTATTTTATGTGACCAAATCTTTTTCCCCTATTGTCATTTGATTTTGCTATAAAGCTGTCATAAATTGTAACTTTTATGAGGGTCTAGCCCATAAGGCTTTTGCTAAATGGTTTTTATAAATTTTTTTTCATAGATTTTGATGGGATTAGATGTAGTTGTTTAAGTAGAATAACCTAAATATCATTGTTGTACATTTTAGTTCTTATTAATTTTCCTATTTCATGTTTTTTCATATAAATTATTATTATTAAAAAAACTAATATTTTTAATATAAACTTAAATTTTTTATTAAATTATTTTTAAAAAATTATTTGAGTATTTTTGTGAGAAACTTAAATTTTTATTCATAACAATTTATGTGCTTCTTATAGACCTAAACTACATCATATGTCTTTATGAAGTATTATTTAAAAATAAAGGGTGAATTGTTTAGAATAAAAAGTTGTTTTTCTTTTAAAATATTTAAAAGAATTCTTTAATATAATTTTTAATAAAAATAAGTATGTCTTTAAAAATGAGTTTTAGTAAATATTAATTTTATTTTAAAAAAAATTACTCTATTTTAAAATATGTTGATTTTCTTTTCATAATAAACTTTTCAAAAATATCAAAAATTTTCTATAAATAAAAAATGATAGGCAAATTATTTTCAAGTGATTTAGCTTAAAATGAAGACTTTATCTACCCCTACCAAAATATAACAAAAAAATAATAATATAACTCTTTTGTCAAATGATTGGTAGGTTAAAACTTTACAATAAAAAAATAATAGAAATTGACTACTAAGACCTCACAACCTAACAATCTTGAAATAATTAAAAAAATTTATACTTAAAAAAATTGCATGAAGTGCTAGTATTTTTAATGAATTAATTATAAAAATTAAAAACTTCACTCATTTGAGAAGAAAGTGAAGATTACTAGTTTGATATGTGAAGGACAATGCATATGGATGTGATTACGAGCACTAGGTGCTAATGGCTTAAATGTCGTCACTTGAAAATTTTTCTTTGAATTTTGTAAAAAATTCATCAATCAATTTTATTAAAGAATTGACTTATTTATAAACATTTTTTAATTACAAAAAGTACTTACCAAACTTATCAGTTAATCATTATGGATAAATTATGAAAATCCAAATGTCTTCAAAAAATGTCTAAAAGAGCCATAACATAAGAACCATTCAATCTAAACGCTCCTAGATTATTTAATCATGAAAAAAAAATAATCAAATGGCTTGGATTAAAAAAGCACTATTCTATCATGATTAATTGATCTAAATTGTGATATAATGACAATATTTTTTCTCATATGCATGGATAAAATGAGTGGTGTTCGATTATGAAATTGCATTATCGAACAATGAATCTAATTCGGTGTTTTTAAAAGGAAAATAAGATTATGATCAATTGATTACATAATTGCATGATTAGATAATAGAATCGCCCAAATAATTTTGAGTATAATCTTGCAAAATGGTTACACATTTCAGTCCCAGATTGGATTGTTCTTACTTTATAAGAATTTTCTTATGCTACATAATAAGTGTATTGTTTGGGCTTAGTAAACCACTGGTTCACTCTGAAGTGATTTCCCTTATTGCTAATACACTCATACTATATTAAATTTGGATTTTTGAGTTATGTATTGAACCAAAATTTTTTATGAGTTTTGGTATTATTTTATCAATCTAATAAACCTAGCTACACAAATTTAGAAGCTATGCTCTAATCAAACACATTTGATTATTATTAATAATAGATTTTTCTTTTTTATTATTTTAATTATATATTTTTTTAACTAATCAATTATTATAATTATGATACACTTTTTTAAATAAGTTATTGATATAAAAATTCTCATTACATTATTAAGAATAAAATAATTCTTTAGATGGTTGACTTTTGATAAAGATTTTAAAATCCTAACAATGTTTCTAAAATGATTAATTTAAATAAAATTTTATTATTGGCCCTTAAAAGAGTGATTTTAATTAAGCTTAACATTCTAATAAAAAAATTATAATATCTAAAATTAAATTAAAAATATTTCTTAGTTATTTGTTTATCCAACCAAAATGATCATCACAAAATTTCACCTATGCTATTCTTTCTTTTCAATGTTTACCTTGGCTAGAGGTATCATCTATCTAAAATTTAAAATTTATTTAAGAAAATTCCTTAGTAATACTTAGATTTTATGATCATCAAACAAAGCATCAGGACAATGGGTCAACACAACAATCTCTCTTTCCTGATGAAAACATAACTTTTAATAAAATTAATTAAAGCATAAATTATTTTTAAAAATAAAATGCACAACTATTAAAGATAACCTCCTTTACATGTACACTCGACTAGATTAATGTTCCCCTATAATTTATGCTCATTTTAATCTTTCACTTTCTATTCTCCCCCTCTTTGTCATCACTTAAAAAGAGTTAATCTATATTTAGTAGATTGTTCACAAATTTATAATTTTTTGAAATTATCAACAAACTAATCAATTTATTTAAGTCTACTATGTTCAAATTATATGTATATGTATTGATCTAAGACTTACATAATTTCTTTCAAATATATTTAATTCTTTCTTTCTAACTATTACCAAAATTTGTTATTTATGCTATCTTGTGTAATGCATGACTAAATATTTGTTACAATGAAGTATGGTTATGAAAGATTAAGGTGTAACACCAATCATAATTCATCTACAACTTTTTTGTTTGGAAGATCATTACAAAAACATAAAGTTTAAGGATTTTTTGACTTTTTTATTTATATATTTTTATTTTTATTTTCTAAACATAATTTTTCAAATCTTATTTGTAATATATATATATATATATATATCTGTGTGTGTGTGGGTGTGTCTGTGGCGTGTGTGTGTGTGTGTTTGTACGTGTGTGTGCATGTGTGTGTGTGTATTATTTTAGTTAGAATTAATTGATGAATGTTGCAATACATAATAATTTATTTGAAGCATTAGATTTGGGAACAAAAACCATTTTAGCTCCAACACATTTTGATGTAATTAAGATACTATTCTTATTCATATAAAACATGCTTCCAAAAGAGCTAAATCCTTATAACAAAAAAAATAGACAAACACTACTATGATCATACACCATAATAAACATGGTAATAGAATAAAATAATTCGATGACACATAATGTAAATTAATAAAAAAATCTTATGCTTGATAAAAGATTATAGAGAAATAAGTGTTTTAATTAAATCAATTATAATTAAAGAAAATTGAGAACTTAGCTAATTTGAGAATTAAGTAGAGATTATTAATTTTTGATTGAATCATGTTCCATAAGAAAATGTCAATGAGCAATGAAAATTAAATGTTTGAATATCAAGACTTAAAAAGTTATCTTCAGATTTTGTAAAACTTTTACTAGTCTATCTTGTTCAAGAATTCACTTATCTATAAACAATTTTAATGACTAAAAGCACTTGAAAAGTTAACAAACTACTCATTATTATTTAAATTAAAATATCCACCATATTTTTTAATTAATAAATTATAAAAATCCAAACAACAAAAAAGACTCACTACATAGAAGCACTCGATCAGAGGGCTCTTAGACCATTTGATTGTGAAAACTTCTCAATTGGATGGATAAGATTAAAATAACTATTTAGAAATTATGATTTCATTTGAACCGATAAATTAAAATCATGATTTGACTGTTAGATTTAGCTCTTCCTTGCTGATAAAACATGGACTGTAAGATCTTAAATTTATGTGATTGTGTATGAGGTTCTAAATAAGTTTTTTTTTAAAAGTTGATAATATTAGAATCATTCGATCACGTTATTGTGATTGGATAGCGAAAGCACTCCCAATTGTTTCAGTACAACCATAAATGGATACAAGTTCTTTTACTCTTACATTGAATAAATGATTGATTATTATGGCTTTATTAGATCTTTCTTAAATTGAACATTTTGCTTTTTTTTTGTTTATCTACCCCTTACTATGCTCTAGATGTAAGTTATGTTTGGATTCTTCAGTTATTAATGAATCAAAATTGTTTGATAGGTTTGAGAGTTATTTTATTGACATGATAAATGTTATTAGCTATATTCAAGCACTGTGTTCTAACTAAGACTTTCAGCTCTTTTTAGTAATATGTATTTTTGTTGTTTTAATTATATCATTATTTTTTACAAATTTATTTTTATAATTAAAATACACTTTTTGCAACAAGTTTTGGAAAGAGAATTTTCAAAGGTACAATAAGAATAAATGATTCTTGGATGACAAAGATAAGATCAAGATTTTAGAATCCTAATACTTTTTAAAGATGATTAATTTAAATAAGGCCAAATTTTTTTTACCTTGTATTAGTGATTTAAATAAAGCTTAATATCAATTCAAAATAAAATGGGAATAGCTAAAACTAAATTTAAAATAAATCCCATTGTTAAATTCAAACCGTAAGTCCTCTTCTTTTTTAAATTCTTCTATGAACACAAGCATTAGCTTTCTAAAATTTACAAATTCTCTTTAAAAAATTCATAAATAGTTCTTAGGATTTGTTAGTATCAAATAAAGTACCATGACTAGGGGTCAATAGCATAATACATTGAACCATCAAATACTTTATGAATTATCATAAAACTATCAACTATCATTTCATAATGATAGTTTCCTTTCTATAACACTTTTGGTTCCTTCATTAAAAAAGCATCATATAATCATAAAACTTGTTCCTTCTCCTTCCTTAAAGGCACCTTCATAATTATCTAATTTGTCTCCCTCTTCCTAGCCTTTATAATAGTTTTTCATTTCAGTCCTAACTATAATATCTTTGTTATTAGTTGCTTTCCATTCATAATTCTCCTCATTTAGTACATAAATTTTATTATATTAGATATCCATTGTGACCAAAACCTTATAAAGATTACAATTTCCTACACATTCTATTGAAAATGACTTCTAAAAGCTTTTCAACAAATTCAATAAAAATACTACTCCAAGTGTTGTTCATTTATGTAAATAATTCATATATTTCTAAAATCATTTGGCACTTTTATTATTTTGTCCTTAAAAAATTCTCATAGAAATAAGTTAATATTTTTTAAAAGGTTTTGGTATTTTTAATGGCATATCCATTACCCCCAAAATAGATGTCAAGGCATCATCTATTTCCTTTTTCAAAAAGAAAGTCCCTGAATGGGCTTTCACAATTCAAGTTGAAATTCAACTTTTTTTACTATAACTTATCCATTATAGATTCAACATGGCATGCTCCCCTTCTTTGTTTTTTTGAATTCTGATGTTATGAACCCCATTGGCCTTTCCTTATAAAATAACCATGGATGCACCGTCATGCTACGTTGATCATGTTTAAATATATAAGTAGTATTAGCAACAAATTTTACTAAAACTAAAAGAAAAAAATAGTACGCTCCTATGAGAAATGATAATGAAAAAAATATATTGTAAGTGAAGTAACAATTTATTTCAATAATTTATAAATGAACAAAATTCCTTTCTTTAGTTATCCTCATTTTCCAAACATTATAATGCATTTTATAGGGCTTGCCTATAACAATGCATGATCCTCTTCCTAACAAAGTACTTTCTTTATTTTCTTATCAAAAGTTCCATGGAGTATACCATTTCTTTATTAATTCATGCTTCGTTTGAGTGGATCTTCTTAATAATTTCTAAAATTATATCTATATCAAGAAGGGTACTATTAAATTGTTAATATCAGCATAATGATAATATCACAATATATTATATAAAACATTATAAGGTGTCATATCTATGCTAGATAACAATTCTTATTGTAAGCAAACTAATTAAAAGTCAAATACTTATCCTAATTACATAAGAAACCTAATTTTCATGGACTAAACATTTTCTTAATTGTTTTAAATATTCTCTTTTGTTGACTTCTATTTTAGCCTAAAACGTTGTGTTAAAAATTAGTTTCTTATAATATGCTTCACACAACCTTTTAAAAAAGTATTATGTAAGTTTGGAATCCTATGTAATATAATAGTTCTTGCCCTACTACATGAGCCCTGCTATTTTGTCAACATATATTTGACCTATTTCTTTTTACAAAAAAATGTTTTATTAATTGGTCAAATATTAATCTTTATTATAGAAAACCTCATTTTCAATTAATTCTAATTTAATGTCTCTACCCAAAAATAATTTCCTATTTATCTTCCTCACATTTACAAGCTAGCTTAAGATAATAACTTCTTACTATCAATATGCCATAATGACAAATGTAGGAAAGTTAATTCTATTTGATATGGATATAGAAAATATAATTAAATTATACTAAGCTTCCATTATTTTATATATCTAACAATTTTTATCTCCTTATTAAAACATTAGTAGCTACTTTTACTTTTTTCTTTGGTGATATATGAACTCAAAATCAAAATGCCATAATAATTAAGCCACTCTGATAATCAGAATGTCAAAATAGATTTATTATGAAACTAATTATGAATAACATATTATATGTACTTCTCAATAACAAGAAACCAAAATATGAAAACTTAGGCATATTTTGATAGTAGAGTTACATCAATAAGTAGATAGGAATTAGAGATTAGAAACCAAGAAATGGAGGCTATTTTTTCATAATATTCTTCAAATAGATAAACCCATATCCTATTTAATAAGGAAACTTAGTTGTAATGGAATCTACTCAAGTAGTGTTTGATGAAATTATGCATCAAAACAAAGAGGTAGATTTACAAGACATAAAAGACTTTGGAAAAGTAAAATTGGTAGAAAAACGAAGATCATGGAATGACAAACTTTATGGATTTCTACTCAAACAATATTTTAGGCTGGAAATATAGATAGAATTTTGTTCAACAAGGATTGTGTTGATTAACTTTTTCTAGTCCAACATTACTTGGACGATGCCATATTTGGAACAACAAATTATGACTTATGTGAATTAATTGTTAAGCATGTTGGTGTAAGATTTGAGATGAACATAATAAGTGAGGTTTCCTATTTTATTGAATGCAAGTTAACTAAGACAAGAAACGTATCCTTGATATTCAATAAATCATATAAATAAGATGTTAAAACATAAAAAATAAGAAAATAGTTGCACCAAAGGTGTTAACATAGAATGAAAATCACTTTAGACATGTAATCTTAAGTGACCTCTCTTTTGGAGTACAAACTAATGCCTCTCTTTAAAAAGAAATTATATATGGTGCATCTATTTCTAAATTTGTACCTCAAAATACAAGTGAAGCTTTGAGGAAAGAATTTTTTATTTGGCCATGTTGGACGGTTTCAACTTTTTTTTGAGAGTGAATGTTTTGGAATCAATGGACATTCCAAGTGACCACATTATTATGGCAAAAAATGGGCACCCAATAATAAAATGTAAATAACAACGTGGTTTCCATTCAAAATAAGGAAAGTCTAGTGGTAAAGGGTTGTAATAAGTAGGACTAAACTTAGAAGGAATACTTGAACCAATGGAAAGGTTGAAGGCAAAAAGGTCACTTTAACCTTTTTCTTAATACAAGTCAATTAAACTATACCAAACAGATGTTAAGAGCACTTTCTTAAATTTTGTTATTTAAGAGAAAGTGTATGTAGGATAACGGGACTACATTCAACATTTTCTTCTTCAAAATTATGTGCATAAGCTAATGAAAGAATCATATGAATTACAATAAGAACAAAGATCCTTTTATGAACATACTTAGAAGTTTTCTAATCAAACATTATTTTAGGATTGGAATGTAGATAGGACTTTGTTCATCATGAACTATGCTAATGAACTTCTTCTAATCAAGGATTTTATAAACAATATCATAATTGGTTCAACCAACTTGGACTTATGTGAATGATTTAGTGAGCATAAAGGTGTTCGATTCAACTTGAACATAATGGGTGAGGTTACATATTTCTTTGGATTGAAAGCTAAGGAGGTTAAGAAAGGTAACCTTGTATCCAAAATCAAGCATAAAAATAAGGTGTTAAAATCTTGTGAACATGAGAACATCAAATGCATTTCTACTTTCAAGAGTCCCTACCTTACTATTAAAAAACATGAGAAAGGAAAACAATTAGATTTCAAGGTACACCTACAAATGACACATTCTTTACTTAACTATTAGAACACCTGACCTAGCTTTTAGTGTCACACTTTTTTGATCAATTTCAATCAAGCCCCAAGGACTTCCATCTAGAAGTTATAAAAAGAATATTTTGATAATTGCTTGAAGCAAAGGTGTTAAGGTTTTGGTGTCCCAAAATAGACTTATGTCTTGATCTCATACAATACGGCTACGAAGATTATGTATGTTCTTGAGTACATAAGAAAAACATTTTAGGTATTTAATCATTTTTTGTACCCCTTAAACTATTGGTTTAGCAAAAAAATACGAAACTATTGTTTTAGAAAAAAAAATGAACCGCAATATATAGCATTAGGAGGATTTCTAGTAAAAAAATGTTTTGGTTTCAACAAGAAATTAGGTGATATGGCATTACATTTACAAACAATTCCATAAAAATATGACAATTTTAATGCTTTTTTCTGAATTGAAAGTGTTATAAAGTACTGTTTGATTGAACAAATTTATTTTAAGCAACATTTCATCATGGACTATGTAGATTGAAATATAATTGACATATAATTTGTTGCTAATAACATGCAACAAGTTAGCACCTTGACAAAGATTCTTAGCAAAGATTTATTCCATAGAATTAGAAGACTTTTTTATGATGACCAAAAGAGGTTATTGTTCCCATGAGCTATTCTCTATGATATTTTTATTTTAATAACATAATTAGGTAGCATACTTATTGATTATCTAGATTTGCTTGTAGATACGATAGGTGAGCAACATTAGAAGGACATTAATGTCACAACCACAAGTCAATTGATTAAATATATGGATATAACAATTTGTGGAATTAGAATGGAAAGGATTCTAGCATGGTAAAGAAAATAAGTGTTTTTTTGTTGAAAAATGAATAATAGGAGAGAGTTGAATTGTGTGTTTAACAAATTTTTTTATTCCAAAAATTTAGGAAAAAAATTGTGAGCTTAAAATAAATTTTTTTTTATAAAACTTATAAACAAATTAAAATTTCTTTATAATAAAAAAATGCACAAAAGATTTTTAAGTGGTTCGACTAAAACATGTGCCTATCCACCCTCAATCCCTTATCAGGCATCTACTAACCGCTCCATTTTTCAAAACTAGTAGAGTTAAAACAAATATATATTGGTGTCCTAATGAGATACTAAAATTTGAGAAATTTTGGCTATATGAAAAAATTTTAAAATTTAAAAATTTTGCTTACAAAAATCTATACACCTTTAAAATTTACAATTCTAGCATGGTAAATTGATTAAATATTTGAATATAACTATTTGTGAAATCTCAAAATTATTATGAAGGAAAGTGGGAGACATGGAGATTGACAAAAATCCATAACTTTTATAATTAGGTAGAAATGCATTGTTCATAGTTTGAACTTCGGTTTGATAGTATGAAAATTTTCTTTTTTGATTCAATTGTTTTAAGATCTGGTAAATGATCCCTATTTATAAATAAAATAAAAAACTCAAAAAATAACTCACACAAAACCTAAAATCAACTTTTTAGAAAGCCAGAATTAAAAGAATGAGATGATGGTACAACTATCGTCCAATTAAGCGAATGGAGTGGTAAGCATCGGATCAACTAAAATGATAAAGGGTCTAGATTTAATCACGACAAGATAAGATTTAGAGAATTGGATTAAAAAGTTGGATGGATAGTACGATGATCAGATTACTATTCACCTTAGTTAAGAGACTCTAAATCATTTGATCAACTATTCTGGACAAGTAGCTGAAGAATGTTAACTTCATTAATACTAGTGTGATCGTGACTGCTCGATCTTCAAAATACATGGTCAATCAGTGTGAAAAATCTCAATTTTGGTAATAGCTTTTGTTTTGTCTCAGATTGAAAAATAATTGAAGTATTTTGTGCTTATAATGGATCAACTATATATTACGATTAGCCTAATGGGTTGGCTACCCCTAGGTGTTCTTAAGAAGTCATCACCCGGGTCATTAGTGGGCATGTATTTGTCGAACGTAACTCAATTTTCCTAAATTTATGAAAGAATCTACAATGACACTTTCTACCTAAGCCTATTCATAAGTAATACCTTCAACAAATAATCCAAGCGACCACAGTACTAACCTGACTTGATCGATACTTGGGATGGACTCATTTCATATTCAATCAGGTTCCTAGCTTGCAGAGGTCCCAAAAGCATTTGCCCTACGGTGCTACATGCTATTTGACCTTTGCCTATTGGGGTTAATGGTTGAGAGTGCTTTGGAAAATGTATTATTATTATAATAATAAAAATTTTAATATTTATAAGATTTTTAAGAACTCAAATGTTTTCAACTAAAACATCACTCGAACCAAAGTCAAATATGTATAAAAGATGATAACCCTATTGGCCAAAATTATGAAACAATTAAAAGTTTAACATGTTAATCATAAAAATTTAGAAATTTCGTTCTTTTTTTATTAGCCACTCTGCAAAGACCATTGTCTTTGGCCCCTATGTTAGTAGATTAAGCCATCAAATTGTATTCAATATTTATGTTATAGTTCTTGCTCAAAACAAATCAAGACTATTGAAATACTCCATGAGATCTAACTAAAACAATACTAAGTTCAATAAAGTATTAGTAAATACTTAGACTTTATTTTGTGATCATCATATTAAAAGGTATAACAATCTCCCTCTTGAGGATTATAAAACAAAAGCTAAATGAAAACACAACATTAATGGAAAAATTAAATTATTTAGTATTCAACATTACAGTATATAGCTTATATGATAGCCCATATACTGCTCTTGAATTCTAGCTTACCATCACCCATAATTCTCATGCTTAGTTCTCTCCTTTTTTGTAATAATTCAAAGGGTTGAATGACACCTAAGCTTAATCTAAGTTTAATGAAAACTTCGATAGTCAATGGCTCAGTACCAATATCAACTAATTTTGTAGATGATGGCACAAATCACACTAAATTGTTTTTTTTATACATGCTCTTTAATAAAGTTATACCATAATTTTATATGTTTTTTCCTTTACTTGGTTGTCTAGTCCTTGTGAAAAAAACCAATTGAGGGGATTTTGATTTTGAAAATATGAAAATATCTGACTCGAAAAATATAAAATTATTGGATTCAAGAAACATAAAAAATTGGATTCAGTGTTGAACTTAAGTCAACTTAGGATTTGCTTGGAACATTCATCTTGTGTGATGTTGTAAGTGAGCACAAAGAGGCCAAAAGAATGTTCTTCTGTTCTTTCAGAAGTGTTGAGCTCCACAAATTCCTATACATTTGAAAAAGGCTTCTTTGTTTCAGCAATCACTTTTCCTTTGATGCATGTCAAAAAGGGGTTCATGTGCAACACATGTCCTGGGAGAGCCTTGCTTTCTTGATTTTTCTAGCCTTTTGTTCTTTTTTTTTAAATTTCCATTTATGAGCTACTTTTGGAAAGGGAAACCTAACATGGGAATTCCTAGCTCAACTTACGTGATCAATGATTGTGAGAACTCTATTTACCCAATGAACAATCATTCTTGACATTATCCAATCCAATGAGAATCAAAAGAATTCGACTGGAATTGGAATCCAATCAAATAGATTATCTTGTTCCCTAGATTGTGACACGATCGGCCCCTCATTGAGAGAAAAGTCTGATATCATAGATGCTATGACAGGAGGTCTTTTGGCACGGGAAAGTTTCTCTCATCATAGCCTGAGCATTCTGTACATCGGTGTTGCTCTCGCAGTTCTAAGAGAAAACATCAATGATCACAAAACCCAATATTTTTTAATTACTATTTTGAGTCTATGGATGAGTATTATTGGAGTAGCTAGTCTGGCTCTGATGCCTGACTCGCATCATTCAAAGAACTGACGGGGTTAAAAGATGAATCCTCCTCGGAAGCTAAAGCGGTTGCATTCTCTTTTCAGCATAGACCTTAGATTTTAAAGGCACTACTGGGGACCCAAAATTTGGGAGATCTGGCCACCCTCTTATTTGGGACCCCTCGTAGGTATAGAATCAGAGCAGAGGCTTTTCCATTCCATTTTTGATTGCCACAATATCACCCCGATCGGGAGACCCGGTTAGGGGTCGAGCTCAGGCAAGAAAAAGCCCTAAAAGAGAACTGCAAGATTGCCCGTCGGATCTGTCCAAATTCAAAGCCTGTATTGTGCCCCCTCTGAAGATTCTTTAGACTAGAGAAAGATTTAGATTGATGACATGTCTTTGCTTCTCTCAAGGTTATAAAAATAGATCAATATATCAAAATTGAAAGATAGATAATATCTATCTATCTTTTAATGACATTATCTTCATAAGGGCCTTCCAAACTAGATCAAGGCCTCCTTCTACTCCTACTTCTCTAATCTTCAAATGTGACGGAAACTCTCATGTACAGTTTGTTTTTTTGGGGTGGGAGGGAGCCCGAAAGGCTCCCCTCAACTTTTCATTTGTTATGAGCCGAAATGATGGATTTGAGCATCAGAGAAAACAAGAGTCAAGAAAGCAGGTACTCGATGGAGTCACAGGACTCCGATGCTTTTGCATTCCTACTGCAAATGAATTGGTGGGTATCGTATGGAGATGTCAAATATAGGATTTCCAAAGAAGTGTTCTCGTATATTCGTAGGTGGGGGACTGCAAATCCTTTATCCCAAGTTCGAATCTGGGTGTCGCCTGATCAACAAAAAAAGACTTGGAATTGATGAATCCTGTTGACTGGGAATTTGCTGAGTTCTTGACGAATTCTTGCCCCGCAAAAGCATGGGCAAAGGGCTAGGTCTGTCGATACTTGATTTTGATAGCCCGTAGGGTCTATCAAAGACTTTCCTATTTGTTCTTGGTTCTGAGTGTGACTCAAACAGGGACCAATCAATCTAAACCAACCTGGGGCCCCCTCTGGGCCTTGGACATTATTGTTTTGGGCTATTCTAAATTGGGGGCCCCTCTAGGGAACAATAGAAAGAAATAGTGACAATTCAGTCTGGGCACTAGAACTATGAAAGTCAGAAGTGGAAAATCTTGAAAAGGTTTCTCAGAGAAACTCCTTTTTGGCACTTAAGGTTGAAGAAAGGATTCTAAAAAAGACTATACAAGAATCCTTAATTATCTGACACTATAGCTTTCTGATTTGAATATCGAATGAGACTCGGTCTGCAATGAAATTCGATTGGATAAGCTGATGGGAAATTCATTTCACAATTACGTGTAGAAAGAACTTCAGAGACTTTTGCTCTAGACTAATGAGAGGCTCTGAGTGCTCAAAAAGAAGTTCCCCTATAGGGGTACCCTATTTGTCAGTGTTGACTTTTTTTTCTATATGGTGATTGACTGCCAGCACAAGAGCAAGATCAAGAAGTCTTTCTAGAAGAGTGATCGGACCTAGTGCTGCTGTCCCTATGCCTTGGGACTTTGCTGAGTCAAAGTGCTTCAATCCAATTGGAAATCAAAAGTGTTTCAAGAAATCATGAAGAAATCATTGAGGAATCTTCGATGAAAATAGAAATGTGGGAATACCCAAAAAGGAAAGAAAGGTGAACATTTAGATTGAGGCCTAAATGATGTCATGAGCATGAAAAGGAAGGAGAAGATGAATGAGAATACAACGAACAGTAGAACTGCTTCAAGAATTGAGCTGAGAGTTCTTTGTAGAACACGTTGGTTAGGGATCTGTACGTTCGTTTCATAGGCCAGCCAATACATACAAAGCAGAGGAAGCCCATCAGTCTGAAAAGTACTGATGAGCAATCTCCTAAATGGAAGGGGAGGAATATCAGATTATCGTAGGACATATTAAGAAAAAGGAAGCATTCACTTCCATATATCAGGATTCTATCACCAAGCAGAGCTCCTTAGACAACGACCAAAGCGGCTCGATTTTCCCCTATGGAAACCAGCTTGACTTTGTTTGAGTTTTGAGGGGCTCGTTCGAGGAAGCTCCTCAGTCATCGTCTGCAGAAAAATCCTATTTCTTTTCCTCCATCTAAGCGAGTGCCCTGCTTTGATTCAAGAGATGTTTCCAATCCAAAAAATTCTTGTTCCGATGCAGTGACTTATTACTTCTTCATTGAAGGGGGTGAACGGACAGCAAGGTTCCGACGGGCATTTTTTTGTCCCCGTCAGTACGTCGATGTTTGCTCAAGCAAGAGGTTGTATACCTGGTTGGACAATGAGTGGTAGCTGCTATAAGCAGCTCATGTCTCGTACTAGGAAGAAGAAAGTAGTAAGAATATCTATCTATTTCCTCATTGAGTTGCTGGCTTGAGATGCAGATTCGAATCGCGTGGTTGATTGGCTGATCGATCTACCATTTGATCCTATGGGAAACAAAGAGCAGGTGCACCCCGCTTTTGCAAAATGGAAATGAGAAAATCTCTTGACTATGAAAAGAGTCGTAGGTTAGAAAATCGGATTTTGAGCATAATTCAGTGAAATCAAAATTCAGATTGCAAGGTCTGTAGACACTTGACCGGTGGAGGAGGCGTGAAGTACTCCATTTTGAACAACCACATTCGACGCATCGACACTTGGGGCCTAACCTGAGGGCAAAAAAGGGAATAGAAGTGAGGATGACTATTGACGTATGGCAGCTGGTGAGTTCAAGCTTAAACTATCGTTCTGAGTTCCTATTCCCTCCCTGCACGAACCTCGGTCCAACCATTTGTTCAGAATTGAGGGCAAGAGCAGGGCCCGGCCCCCGTGCGGAACTTCTAGCCATTTCCTAATTGGAGGTTTGAGATGCTATGGCAAGCTTTTTTCTCGAAGAGTGGGTATGGGGAACCCACCGTACCAAGACGATTGGCTGGTGTTGCAGATACCAGACCCGTGAGAACCTCTATTGGAAGGGTAGGCTAGTCTTTCACCTTTAGAGGATGGCTCGATCTACTCCTCATCGATCTGTAGGGAAGGGGGCCCCCCCTGGGATTCAATTTGGCTTTTAAAAAAACTTAAAGGGATGCAAAACGAGGTAGCACAGTTCTTGTTATGCTGCTATATCCGACGTAGGCCCATATACAGTGCACCTATCAACCCCTCGTCGTTGTCATGGTGAACAGATGAGCCAATGATCTACCAAAGTTCACCCACTAATAGCATTATGGAAGTGAGGAATGGTTGACCCCCGCATCAGGTCCGATTACAGAGTCAGACCACCAGACGAGGTAGAGAAAATAGAGAAAATCAGCGATTCAGTCTGTGTGAAATGAGGGCTGGCTTCCCTAAAGTTATGAGTTCACTCAGCTTCACCAGAACTTAGTGAGAAGGGAGAGAACTCACTTGAGAAAGTCTAGTTGTCACTCCCCATCCTCTATGGAAACTATTCAGCCTGATAGGCTAACCTCGCAAAAGGGAAGGGGGCTGACTTAATTGATAGAGTCAGGTTGGGGAAGGGAAGACTCCTTCTATGGGTTGGTATTTGGATTATCCCCTTAAAAGCCTATTCTTGTATTCTACCATCTTGAAGATCAGGTCAGAAAACAAATGGCTTTCAAACTATTCCCACAGGGTAGACCTCTTTCTTACCAATTTTTCCTGTAACCTATAACTTGAAAGAACAGAAATCTTGTTTGCTAGCTTGGCCGAGAAGATCTTTTCAGAAAGTCACCCCAGAGGGGGCCCCGGTTCCAGCACTAGTCTCAACATCTGGTTTATATAGTCTTCCATTCCCTCTCCCAACATCTGAAGTGGTCGAGTGGCTGGTTGGTTTATGAAGGGGAAGAAAGAATTCAACGTCTGAGAAAGAAGGGGATCGATTTTGGTTCCGATGAAGGAATCAAACACAATTGAGACCATTCCTATCGGTTGGGAAAGGGGGCCCCCTCTGAGGATCTTGTTCGTGGTGTATGCGAGGCCAGTCGAAATCTCTCTGTAGGTTTTGAATTACTTTGGTCACCCCAATGTGACATGCTACCTTCGACGTCAAAGCTTCTCAAATCCATCTCAGTGTATCCCCATCTCGTGGGATGTACAATTTCCAACCAGAGTCCATCTCGGATGTCATACTCTCAGTTAGCCCTCCCTTCTTAACCTCTTCCACAACTTGCTGAAGTCGGGGTCCTCATCATCCCTTGTCGAATACTCTTCCTGTTATGCCAGTTTGACCTTCATCACAGTCAACAAGCATAAAGTCATTATCGGTGGTCTCGAGAGCATGTCGGCTAGTTGATTCTGGGCTCCTTTCTGACATCTGATGACGAGATTGAATTGCTCCAGATATGTCATCCACTTCATGTGTCGAGCTTGCTGCTGTTTAGGCTGGGCCTGGAAGTATTACAGTAGCTAGTGGTCAGAGTGGACAAGGGTCCCCTCTGGGGTTTTTCAAGTAGATGTTGATCAGGGTTCGATGTGCTTTTCATCTTCCGATGCCATCTTGATTTGATTATACCCTAAGAAGCCATTGTAATCACAAGCTCAAGGAGAACATGTCATATGTTGATGTATTGTCAATCATGATCTCCATTATCGGTAGCAGGAAGTCATCTTTCGGGCACGCTTTGTTGAAGTCCCGAAAGTCTATGCATATAAGGATCTGGCCATTCTTCTTCTTGACTGGGACAATGTTGGCGACCCAAGTTTGGGTACTTTTCTTCTCGAACGAAACCGGCCTCTATGGGCTTTTTTGTTTCAGCTATCACTTTTTCTTCAATCTCGTGCCTCAGCCTCATTCTCCTTGGAGGTTGTTTGACTTGGGCTGCATCGGGATTGATGGCCAATTTATGGACTGCCACCTCTGGGGATAGGCCTGGCATTTTTGTATAGTTCTATTCTAGGCGAAGCAGTCTTTGTAGTCTCGGAGAAGGATCTTCCATTCTTCAACCCTCTCCAACGCAAGTAATGCACTGACATAAGTGGGCCTGGAATCAAGAGCCCCTTTGGTCCGGGGCCCCCTCTGGGGAACTCTTGAGAAAGAAGAAGCGGGAGTCCTCTTGTTGTGAATTTGCCATTGTCTAGAGGCGCTTGATGTTGCTCTCTGTTCCAGAGGTTTTGGAAGTAACGAGCTCTTTCTGGAGTCTGCTCGAGGGGCAGATTTTTTTGATGATCTGCTAGGGAGAAGTCACTTGGGATGGCAATTGGTTCCATGTATAGGCTTCGGCTCCATGCTTTGTTCCAGCCATTTTGGAGTTTCCTTCTGATTTATAGAAGAGGATGCCTCTTTCGTGTCGCCCTCGTCTAGGGGACACGTAGAAGGTTTCAAGCTCCTGGACGTGGTGAACATCACGGGATGGAACGGGCCCTCCCATTTGTTAGTGGTGACTTTTTGAAATGAGGTTGATGGGCCTTTGGGAACTTATGATTGAGCCTCTCGGCTTCTCGAGGCCAATCTCGCACTTGACATGCAAAGCAATCAATCCCCAAACGGAGCCCCCCTCTGGGGAACTTCTACACTGGGGACTGGCTTTATGAGCACCTTTGGGCTGACGTTCTTCTGCTTTGATTGAAAAATGGGAATTGGATTCCCAGAGGGGCTCCTTTTTTGATCTTCTTTTTTCCTTGAAAAACTAAAGGTTGAATAGGCCTCTGTGCTTACTGCTCCTTTCGGGCTTGGTACTGTTAACGAGTCTGGACTTGCCCCTCTCCCTCCAGTCGGAAGCTAAACCTTGGGAGTGAGAGAGATTGAATGGCCTGGCTCAGAAGAATTCCAAATGTCACCCCATAGTATAGTTTCCCAAAAGGGGGCCTTGTAGGGGAACTATAGAACAGGTCTTTCCTCATATTGTGCCTCGGCCTGGGTCCGATACTTTTGAAGTCTGTCATTCCAGGATTTGGAGTATGATACATTTCCATTATGTTCTCTGGCCAAACCCACCACCTCATGTGCCAAAGTCAAACAGTTGTTCTTCCTTCCCTGCTCCCTTTTTTTCGTAATTGGATATGCAGTGGTGGGCTCCACGCTCTATATGACCTTAGCGGGTTACCAGAGAAGAGGGGACAACTTCTGTATACCTTGCCTTGCTTGATCTTCCATTTTTGATTTAAAGTTGCAAGTAGGGCCCAGGGCCAACCTGTTAAATTCAGAAAGAGGCACTTCAAAGCCATATCTAGCCATGCTTTTTGACTGTCTGGACTCGAGAGGGCCCTCAGAGAGGTTAGGTTCATCGGGAAAGTCAGTACGGATAGGCTCAGATGAGCTTTCCAGAAGGTTAGCTAAGCAGTCCTGCTTGCCCCTTGATTACTTTCTAAGTGGCATAAGTAATGTCAAAAAAAGATCCAAGTAGTTTCCACTAGATTCAGAAGTTCCCCTGATTGTGCCCCGGCCCTGGTTTTGACAGTTCATCGAATGTTTCTTGAACAAGGGGATCTATTCGAGCCAGTCAATGCGCCAGTACTAGACTAGTGAGATAGCATGCAGTGATCAAACTTTTGAGTTCCCCAAACCGCAACGAGATTGTGCTTCTCTATCTGCGTGTAATGGGTTTGATTATCAAATAGGGTTTGACAAAGGTAGTCAATTGCCCTTTCCATCCTTATGACAAGTATTGTCATGTTAAGCTAGAACAGCCCCGCCCCCCTAGCACAATTTTAGTGATAAAAACATAGAGGAGCAGAGAGGCCTTCATAACAATGCTTGTTTGACCAGAATGGCGAATAAATGCTGTTTTACCCAACAATCGAAACACGACACGACCTTTTTTCTTTATTTAAGGTGGGCTTCAATAAGATTCTCGTGAAGTTCCATCCTAGGCGTTCGATCGAATCCAAACTCAAAATTCATCAGCTTTCTCCCAACATGGCCCCGCTGATAAATAGATCGAGGACTTTGTTTTGTGAAGTTGAAGTTCTTTCATTGTATTGTAATTCGACATCAAAAGAAAAGAATCATGCTCTGTAGGACTTGAACCTACGACTTCGGGTTTTGGAGATCCACGTTTTACCGAACTGAACTCAAAGCACTTTCTGATGAAAGGAGATATGACTGTCAAGAAAATGGTTTTTTGACTCTTGCATACATATGCAAAAAGGAAAGATCATGTTAAAAGTTCCCCAGAGGGGGCCACCTGTAGGCTTTCATTAATGGGGGTCAATGAATCCCTCGTCACTATGCATAGGAGAAAGAATAGGTAGAAAAGCCATTTCTCCAAAAGCAGGTTGGAACCCAACAATATTTTGTACCCAAAACAAACGTGCAACCAAGCTGTGCTACATCCTTGTTCAGAATTGTTGTACGGTTTCATTGTACAAAATCCATATCTTGTTTTCCATCCACATTTTTTCTTTTTTTTAAGGTGTATTTCATATGTGGGGGCCTTATATATGCTCATTTGAGTTAGTATTCGCTAATTTGAATTTCATTTTGTGCAAAAACAAATGGTCTTGAACTACAAGATTGGGTTATCTATGATCTGTGTAGTCAAATCTGAAACTCGGACTATATATGTCTCACAATTACAAGAAAAATCAAGAATGCAAATCAAAGAAAAAAAAGGAGGATTTTCAACGCGAGATATCAAAACATATCTCTCCACGGCACCTGTGCTAACCCTTCTATGGTTTGGGTCTTTAGCGGGTCTTTTTCTAGAAATTCATCAGTAATTTCCATATGCCTTGTCATTCACATTTGTCTTTGAGAAGTTCCCCAGAGGGGGCCCCTTTGGCTATCTTAAAGAATGTTTGAGCTTATGCTTGTGTTCTTGGTGTGTTTCCAAGTTGGTTCAGCTCCATAAACTTAGCCGCCCGGTGTGACTCTGGTTTGAAGGTGTGTCGCTGTGGTTCATTCGCCTTTATCTTCTACCACGTTTCTTCTCTGAAAGGCTCAGTAAGTGAGCTACTTTCATGCTGTGAGTGTTCCTCTACATGACTTTTTATTTATAGTACTTGTGAAAGGTGATTTTTCAGCTTGCTACTTCCAAACCAAACCGGTGACCGGTGACTCTTTTCAATCCAAAGCTAGTTGGAGCTCGTTTTCTGTTTTGAAGTTGTTTAAGCTTCAGTTTGCTATCCAAATCTTCTCTTTACTACTGTAGCTGAATTTAGTAGAATGACTTTGTAGTTTGCTAAGATACATACTGAGATTGGTTTACAACTTGCTGACTTTTCTAAATGGAGATCATAGCTTTGGCATTCCATTTGCTTGCTGTAACATCATTTCCAGTACCCTCATATCACTTGCCACAACCTACACAGCAGGTTCTCACCCTTTAATCGTGTGTTGCATAAATAGAGTGGAGTTTAGGTCATGATAGTGAACCCGTTCTGCATCAGCTAGTTAGGACATCCTAGTCAAGGAAGACAGAAAATAGAGGTCTTTCTCAGCTAAATGCCAAAAAGCTACGCTAGTAGCAAGGCAGAAAGGCAGTCAACCAGCTAGTGTTGGAAGCTATTAGTTGGTCAGATAGCGAAGCTAATCAACAGGGTATTCTCTTACACCTGTTCTATGATTTTAGGATTTAGTAATTGGGTGACTGTATCCTGCTTTTTCCCTTTCTCCAACCACTGACAACACAGGGGACTGCTTACTCGATGTCTCTGATGAGCTGCCTGACTAGACTAGTGGCATCCCTTAGTTGTAGCTTAATGTATGCTAGAGTTCCAAACCACGCTACAAAGCCTCGACCTAAACACAGGCTAAGGTGAACTCCTCCCTTCGGTGAGATCAATTCCCCGTTTCGCAAAGTGATGGGCGAGACGGGACTGCTCTAGTGTTGTGGAGATACGTTCTTTTATTCACTAAAGAAATCGATGGATCTGAGGTCTATGAAACCCCGGGGGAGCCCAGATCTCTTTCGGTGCTTTGTGAGCATCAGTTAGGCATAAAAGATCCATAGAGGGGGTCCCACTCGAGGTCGAGAAGTATCTACTACCCTTAGCGCCCCGAAGACCTGAGATACGACTTGGCCCACCTACGACATGACCTTTTATCCCGACACTAACATGACCTCATTTCGAGGTAGGAACAACTAGGCCAACTGTACCCGTACCCCCCCCCCCCCCCCCTCTCGATGCCAAGGACTTCATAATTAGTATTAGTCTCAGAGCAAGGGCTCAACCACAAGGTGTAATTACCTTGAGTAGATCCACATGGCACAACCAATCTTCAATGATCACGCTTCCTTCAGTGAGGGACACTCATCTCACGGTCCTCCTTTGTTCAAAGGAGAATTGGATCTTGATTGGAAGAATCATATGCGCATTTACATAGATGGAGTGGATTTTGAGATGTGGGAGATTGTAGAATCATCCTACGAGGATGATAGAAACTCCATATGTGAAGTCAGAAGATTGAAAACCAATCTGTGTACAAAGAAGAACTTTTCGAAGAGGAGAGACACCTTGCACAATTCAACTCTCTGGCTGTCAACATTCTCCACTTTGGTTTATCCGCAAGCGAGTCTAATCCTGTATGCACACTGAAAAAAGCACATGAAATCTGGAAGAAATGAGAGGTCACATATGAGGGCACGACTCAAGTGAAAGAGTCCAAAATCAATATGTTGGCACATGATTACGAACTCTTTCATATGTTGCCAAACTCATCAAGATATGTTGACTCACTTTACAAATATGACTAACGGATTCTTTCATCTTGGCAAGGACTTTGATAATGATGAATTGGTGAGAAAGCTTCTCAGGGTACTACCGAAGGAAATTGACCCAGCCCCTCTGGGCTCCCGAAAAGCAATAGATAGCCTTTCAAGCTTGCTAGCAAGACTTAGTGAATGAGTCTTCTTACCTTGGTGCGGTAGATCTGCTCTCGCTCTCTCTGCGGGAGTACCTATTCGTTGAGTGTGGGTTGAGATTCAAGGCGAAGCGGGGGGCCCCCTCTAGGGTATCTATTTTGTTTTCCTCTCATCAGAGACTGATTTACAGATCTATCTTCCGCTTCCAATTCCATCAAATACAGGAGTGAAACCACTAATTCGTTAGAGGTAGGAGAGAAACCACTGTTTCGTTAGAGGAGAAGGTACTCCCCTTTTTGGGTACAAGATCCTTATAGGATAGGGATGGCACTCAGCGTGATTCCCTACTTCAGGCATATAGATGGTGGTGGTCTTCAAAGCAAATACTTCGATCAAAGGATTTTTCACAAGTTACCTTTTCCTTGCTTGAGAGCTAAGAAGAGCTTCTATTTATTTGAACTCAGACCTGAAACAACCTATTCCTGAAAACCATTTCAAGTTGCTAAGGCTATGAAATAGCAGTGACGCCCTGGGTCAAAGAAAAGAAAGAAAATACCTTTTGCCTGGCTTGCTTTACATAGGCTACACAAGATCGGGTTATATAGTTCCTTTCTTTTGCCAAGCAATGGGAATATACAGTGAATCGCCCACACCCCTGCCTTTAATTTAGATAGTCAAGAGAAAAAGAAGAAAAGGCGAAACTTTTCCATGCCAAAAGACCTCCCAAATCAGAGGGCTCATGCTCTTCTTGACTAGTTCAATGAAGAACGCGATCTCACCAGCTTCTGCCTTTTGCAGAACAATCTAGCAGATTCCCTTTTTCAATCTTCAAGTCAGCTTAGTGGCAATGGATATGCTATACTGCACTAATGTTTGTCCCTTTTTGACAATCGAACAATTCTGATTCTCATCGAGCTTGAATGCATGGGAAAAAGAAAAGTCACCTAATTACTAGTTGAATCAAACTAGAAACTCTGTACTGCTCTCAGGCTACCTAAGGAGTTGCTTCGCTGGAATTAGGAGTCAGATAGACCGATCTTGCCATTCTGGGATAGGTAATCGGTAGGGCTTTTTTCCCTAAGAAATCATCTTGGTTTCTTGATTACCGATTACTTATCTTTTCTTGTTGGGACATCGGTCATTTCCCTTATACTGCTAGCAACCCCGAACTCTCTCCTTTATCTCCAGCTATGTCTGCTTCTCAATACCCTAGGAAACATAAGGTCAAAGGAGTCCCACAAGAGCCAACCATAATCAACTTCTTCATGACCTCGATATTTTTTTATGGAAGCTTTAGAAAGAAGGAAAGTACTCCCACTTTTTGTACACCTTTAGGAGAAAAAGGTACACAGCTCTTTACTAGACCCTCTTTTGATTGTAGTTTTAGCTTCTGATCAGTTCATAAAATTGTTTTGCACATAAAGAGAATGAACTCGAACAGAGTAGATTTGATTCATTCCAGCATTGATGACTTTATTACATCAAATAGGAAGCTTACACACACATAGACCAACCAAACAACTAAACACAACATATCAGTTTCAGTAAATAGCTGACTCTTCTGAGTTCTCAATATCAAGTTTCCATTTCCCCTACGATTGCTTATGGCCCCCTCCACAAAGAGTGATTGTTGTTCTTGAAGGAGGGCCCATTTTAGGTCTTCAAGAGCTCGAATGCGATCCCGTATCATTTGCATCACTCTTCCTAAGGCCTCAGGATCGATAGCAGGTAGATGCGCCCAGAGCAGGCAGAGCATTTGCTCATATTTGAGCTTTTCATTTTCTACACTTTTAATGATTGAATGAGTGTGTGGCAATTCATTGGAAAAGTCTTTTAACGATCATTGGTGGATCCATCTCCCTTGGCTTTGCAAAATCGAGACTAAAAGAAGCTTCTCTTTATAGGCCTTGGAGGCCATGAACCCTTTCTTCTTATTAGTCATTCTTCTTGTCTTGGTTCCCTAACTTGGATCATTTCCACCCTAGATTTTCATGAATATGGAACCCCATCCACTCGATTTTGTTGAACAATTCTCCCCATCAAGATTTGAGTATGAAAGGCCCACCTTAGAAAAGTACTATCTTTTTTTTCAGGGGTATCGCCACACGGCGCTGCTGAATCCCAATCACTCCCTCAAGAATAGGAGGCAATAATAAAGTGCACATCAGACAGAGAGTACTTTCCTTTCTCTAAGATTAAGGCAAGCTTGGGTTCCAAAGCCTCTTTCTTAAGAGATAGAGCAATCCTGACTCAACAGCTCAAAGTTTACCAGTACAAAACCATGTGATTTGCCCTCGTTGACGTACTCCACTGGCACTATTGAGCCCTGAGACTCGTCTTTCACTGGCTTATTCCACCTACATGATGGAAGTACCCTCGGCTAATCCTCACTCGACAGCCTTGTCCTGACTTTCCTACCCCAAGCCAGTACACCACTACTTGATTGACACTATTCCTTTCTATAGGCAGGCCCTTTTTCTCTCTTGGTGGAAGTATACCCTCTACATCAAAGGGACATCTCATTTCTCTAGGCAGTACTACCTTCCCTCTCTATCTCCTCTTTCTTTCATCTCTCTCCTCACTTCCCACTCCTCCTCAAAATCACCCTCCACGCATCTCTCCGAGATGACGTCTAACAGATCTGGCCAGCTCGACACTCACCTTCCACACCGAATATGGACTTCACTTCAGAAAGTGAAAGCCCTCACACTTTCTGGATAAGGAGAGTTGTTTAGTTAAGTGCTCTTTCCTGAGCTAAAATTTATCAAGAACCTTTTCCTTGTTCGTGACATTATGGGACAAATTCCAATTTCTCTCTCCTTACTCTGAACAGTGATCATGAGACAAACAAGAAATTAGTCAGCATATCTAGCTTACATTTAGGATACCTGAGATGTTAAACACATCATTGAATTGTCAACAAGTACCAATAATCAAGAACGTTTTTGTCAATGTTTCAGAGAGATTCTGATAAGAACCCACATTTATGGTTTCATTTTTCCATAAACCTGTCAAAGAAATGGGGGGAGCGAAGGTTTGAAGATGCTCGCCTGAACTACTATATAAATATGGGGAGTGGTTTGAATGCTTCTGGCTTTAGAATCCAATCTTGAAAATGAATGAACCCGCAAAGAATCAGAGCTATTGTCGACCGGCCTGATTGGTCAAGAAAGCGTCGAAAGAGTGACTCTTGTAGGGATAGGGAAAGGGCTTTTGAATTGCCTTCTTGCCCTAAGGGTTAATGTACAAGGAGGGTTTTCCTATTAGAATAGGAATCGAATAAGCTGCTAATTGACTGGGATTATTCCCTTCTTGATATGGCACTGCACTGACAAAGAAAGAAGCTAAGGTCTAGGATTCATAAAGCCAGAATGCCTATAGCTAGTGAAGATATGCACGGGCCTGAAGCTACTAAAGCAACTGCCAATTCCCATAATCAAGAAGCATCCAACATCTTTAGAAGACGATTTGTGGACATGAAACTTCTTTCAACAGAATCAGATAATCGATCAGTAAAGGAAGTGAATTATCTCCAAATTTGACTTTCAACAAGGAAGTCAAGCACTATCCGTCGTCAACTTCGCGGGTTAGCTGGTTGGTATCATTCGGGGCGATGGTGTCAGCGAGGGGGGGTGGGTTCAAACCCCTTGTATAGGTTCTCTAAACAGCTACTGGCGAGCAGGGATGTTGAATTTGTTGTATGTAGATAGCTTGGCTTAGAAGAGGTTGGTTTCATGCCATATGCTAGTTTCTTTTGATTAGAGAGAACAGAGAAAGCGTAGGGCACTCGTTTTAATCATCTGCAATGGCTTCCATTTTCTAGATTGGATCAGCAATAGCAAATATTTTTTTTATCAATAGCTCGATAGGGACAGCAATTAGCACTACTTGGTGAAATGGATGTACTGATTCTTTGTTCCAACAGATAAAGAAATGTCTGGTCACACAAACCCTTTGATGTGACTTCTACGGTGAAGGTTGTTCGCCTCTTGTCTGCTTAGATTGAGTTAGTATAAGATAGCAATGGTGGCTATCAATGACGGGTTGTTCCCATCATTGATTACCCAAAGGAAGAGATGACAGAAGATCTTCTAGTTAGTAGCGATGAGTCTTGGCTAGTAAAGACAAATGGCTGACTCAGAATAATGAACCTATCCAAATTACGTCCATTCTGAGGACAGTGAGTTTTTTGTCAATCAGCTTTGCCACAAGAGAGATGAATATGATTTCCCAATCAACTACGAGGTCTCGTCCTAGTACGCTTTGGTGCAGCGTAGATGGGCCGCCTTATGGGGAATGGCCCACTGAGCCTTGTTTTGTTTCTGGGTGAATCCTAAATCTGACCTATTTCCAAGGAAAGGATGAACCTGGCTTTCGAAATCTATTGGTTGAGTAATATCCTCAGAATCCATTCAATATCTAATTGAAGATGGCATAGAATGGAAGATGGGAAAATTCATTGAATCAGTAGTTCATATAGCCAATGGACAAAATAGATTATGAAAGAAAAAGCTTCACATGAATCGGGATAGGAGCAGGCGATGTCGAATTGTGCTATTATTCTAGCTTGACGGAAATCCATTATGAAATGTCATCCGTAATTAAATCATCAAAAAACTTCATTCTGATAGTCTGATGTTGGTACATTTGGAAGGCAAGAAAAGCAGTATTGACCTCCTTGATTCGAGATCCCTTTGGACCTTAGTTTGCAATGGATGCCTATGTGGTCCTCTAGTAAAGAAAACAAGGGAGTCAAAGGCAAGCTCTTTCCCCGTTGCACAGGATGATATGGATTCTTTGTTTTTGTGGGATAAAGGAGTGATATTAGAGATAGGTTATAACCCTTCAAGTAGCTCCTACCTTTGGCCATTCCATTAAAGCCAGAGCATGACACGAAGACACAAATGGGCTTCATTCCAATTCAACCCCTTTGTTTGTTTATTGAGTCTTCTCTTCTTGATCCGATCAAGGTGGATTCCATTTGGGCGTTTGGGGTTCAAGCTATGGCGTCAGGGGGTAGCTGGGAACAAAAGGAATAAGTGCTCAAAGCTAAGATCAGCTACTATTTCCTACTCATCAACCTAGACTATCGGTTAAGCTGCCTATGCCTCAGATGGCCCACCTGTCGGCCAATACGGATCAAAGGACAAATGAGATAGATTATCGGGCATGCCCTCCCCTTTTGCAATAGGTATTGCTTCTATTATAGTTCTAGTCAGTAAGGTTTAGGCGAGTAAGGAGAGGAATAGAATCCCTTGTTTGGTACTAGAAGCAAGCTCGAACTATAAGACTATCTTCTTGTCTAAATTTCATTTGGAAATGGATATGGATTATTTCTGATTTCGTAAATACCTTTTTTTTGTCGTCAAAAAGTTTTCGTTGGAATAAGAACGATAACGAAAGGGAAGAGATTTCTGAGAAAAAGAGTCGAATTGTCACTATGTGAATCAGCAGCTGTTGCGTCCCATCCAGAAATGGTGTAGCTCTAACTATCGTAATTCCACCTCGAAGTGGGGCTTTCCGACATTGTACCCTAAGACTGTGAAACGGGGAATTTCCCCTTCTATTTCTATCCCTAGAGGGGCCCCCCTTTCGGTTGAAAGAATGTTGGAGCCACATATCGAAGGATGATTGACATGGTATTTAAATATCAGAGAGGTCACAATCTGGAAGCATATGTTGATGATCTCTGCTCGTGAAGAGCATAACATTCTGTGATCATCTAGAAGATTTGAAACTTTCGAGACATTTCGACGAAACAAGATGAGGCTCAATCCTCTGAAATATATCTTTATTGCGTCATCCGGTCAATTCATGGGCTTCATGGTATTTGAGCGAGGCATAAAGCCAATCCAGACGAGGTGAAAGCAATATTCATATTGGATATATGGGATATTACATCTCCAAAATCTCTTCACGAGGTGGCCGGACACATTGCTGGATTGAGTAGATTTATATCAACATCAGGAGATCAGTCTCTTCCCTTTTTCAGAGCATTCAGAGATCAGGATAGAGTTCGGTGGACTGATGAATGTGAACAAGCTTTTCAAGATTGGAAGAAATATCTCTCTAGTCCACCACTCTTAAGCAGTCCGCAGCAAGGTGAGCCACTGTTTATATACCTTGCCACTTCTAGTGGAGCAGTCAGTTCTTTTCTAATTTGAGAAGATGGAAATCGAAAAAAACGGATCTATTGCACAGGCCATACGCTTCAAGAGGCTGAGGGCAGATATCCTCCGCTCGAGAGGATGGCCCTAGCTTTAATGATCTCAACGCGACGACTTCGACCATCTTTCCTCCAGGCTCATGTTATGAATGTCGTCACTGATCAACCTCTTTGACGTATTCTTTACTCGACTAAAGTATCAGGAAGTCTTCAGCTCCCCTTCGTTCCCCATAGTCTAGTTCCCCAAAGGGGAACTTTTCTTCTTCTACTTCTTCTAGGATGCCACACTGCTCCTCGACTCGACTATGACTACGACTATGACTATGTCTATGACTAAGACTACGACTGCGACCACGGCTATGACTACGACTACGAACCAACTCCTAACATCGGCCCACTTGTGCAAAATGCCCGCCTCATCTCGACTCGACGACTCCGCCGCTCCGCACCCACGACTGCCAAGGGGAAGCAGTCAGCCCGACAGCACGCGCGCCTGCACAACTCCACTGCTAACAGCCAATCAGTAGCAGCACCGCCTACAACAGCAACTTGACACGTTTTTTGTGATACCACTGGCGACTTGAATTCTATTCTGAATCCCAACTACTATAATAGACTAGACGGCCTCTATATAAGCTGGCCCCTTGAGGTGTAATAAGACTTGTTGTTTCAATCTCAAACGAAAGCTCAAATTCATCTTCTTATTCTTCTTCGGTGAGATGCCTGAAAGGACTTTGGGTAGGAGGGTTGTGAGGCCCAAGGAGCGGGAGGCTCTGTCATAATCCTTCTCTTTGAGAAGGCTAAGTGGGTGGAGGGGTGCGAGGCCCAAGGAGCACGAGGCTCTACCCATTATCTCTGTAGTCCATGACATAATCTTACCTGTGATGCAAAATAGGATCCACACAGCTCACTCCCAACATCCACTAACTCTCCTTTCACGATACTCAGATCGTGTGTGCCTGTTCATGTGTATACTTATGGCCCAGTGATTCGCTCTGCTTGGTAACCCTCACCCTCATTTCTGCATCTTCATCCTATTGAGAGAGAGTACACTTCATCCCCTTCCTTATTATCGTATTCTGATTCTTAGTGTTTGATACGTGGAACTTGCCTGTCAAGGAGGAGTTCCTCAATAGCTCACATTCCTCAATGTAGCCTAGTTCTCTCTATATCTTTTAGGTTGTTGACTGAAGCAGGAAGTTGTCAATTCAGTCGTTATTGTCCCTGGGATGTTTGGTGAACCTCCCTCAGAGGAGCATGAACCGAACGCCATCCATCATACTTTGTCTGTGAGGCTTCGACGACTGACAACATAGCCTCCCCGGCTATTTAGGGGTTGAGTTTCTTTCTATCTCCTTCTCTCTATGTGTGCGGTGTCTGTTCCGTCACTAGGAAGACTGAACATGAAAACACCTGACTCTTGAGTTCGTAGATGGCTACTCTAAGACATAAGATGGAATGCTTGCTTACTTCCTCAGGTGTTTCTGGGAAAGTTGTGCGCTAATGCCGTAGGAACTCTTTTCTTGCTAGTCAACTTCCTGTGTAATTATGAATTAGCAATCGAGTCACAATAGTAGCTGATCAGTCTGAGTTAGGGGTAGGAGTAGGGGCTTCATTCAATGGAGCATACTATAGGTAGGTATTCGGCTAGGCCTTAGAAACTGTTAGTTATCTTTGTTGGGAGGGAAAAAAGCCTACCTCGACTTCGATCTATAGTCTACTTTCCAGCCAGTCTGTCTTAAGGAGGGAGAGTCTATGCCTCTGCCTTATGAACTGATCGGTCTTATCTGGAATAGGTCTTTAGACTAAAAATGGAATACCTCAAGAAGCCCCCTTCTTCGCCTCCAAATATCCTCTCCACTAAAGAATCATTATTAGGGTGATAGAAGACATGAAATCTCCTATGGAGATCAGGATCGTTTTACAGCATAGGCAGGAGAAGCACGAGCTGATCTTTGACTGGAGGGGGAATGGGATCGGTAGAAAGGAAAGTCAAGCGTTAGTCTCAATTCACGAGATAGGGTCGGTGGGGGCCGAATGAACCATGATGGACGTTAGTGAGAATCCCCCGTACAGAGAGCTTGATGGGAAAGACTATATGTCTTGAGTTCCAGAATCATTCATATCTGATTTGAAGAGAGGGAAAAAGGGAGGCTGGAAGATACGAGAGTCCTAAAGTGAACCCGAAAAGGAGCCAAAAAAGCGACAAACTCCAAGCGAAAGATGTGACGGCTAAAGTGTCTCGTTCAAAGAGACTTGCTTGGCCTGACGGTCAGGGAAGGAACGACATAGCAACAATAATGATGGTCAACGGCACTGAGGAAGAGCGTTCGCGTGGACGGTAACCTGCCTTGGTTTTAGGGTAACTCACAATAAATGAATATTTGTTCTGCTTTCTGTGCTATTCATGGGCCTTGGTAAGGAACGGAATCTAGCTTTCCCGGACCATCAACGTGCCTTATACAATACAACAGCTCGTGGTAAATGCCAACTGATGATCGGGATTGACGTTAGTGGAGGGTCGAACAAATTGACAGACAAGACGACCACAAAGTTCCGATGGGTACATAGTGTGAGATAGTGCGGTTGATTTATTTATTCGATTATATTCTATATTCTATTTGAATGGAATGGAATTGGATTTTCTATAGATCTATAGATTGAGATCTATTTGAGAGAGATATAGTAATAGTAGTTCGTATATCCATAGCAGCTACTACCATACTGAACAAGTAAGCCTGCTAGCGAGCTACCCAAGCACATCAAAGTTGGAACCAGGTGAAACAAATTGGTATCAATAACCAAGGAGTCAGGAGTACGCCACCCAAGCTTGAAAGTCAAGTCAAGCGTCAGAATCAAACTAACTTCTTTTTCCGCTTCGCTCTCCAACAGTCCTTCAGGTTCAGGTGTAGTACCAACAAAGTCAAGTTGAAGCAACTGATTAGCCTAACCTGATGGCCATTAGCAAGAGTTGACAGGGGATCGTACTGAATTATGGAAAGCAGTAAAGAAAGCAAACAAGAGATTAGCATTGTAAGCGTTACCAGAAGACCAATACAGCAGGACGAGAAATTCATCGAAACTAGAAAGAAGAAAGAGCAAACCGATTCCCGATAGAGCTAGCAGCTAGATGGAAGGCTTATAGGCCATAGACTGTTGCGACAGGAAAGCTACCACAGACATAGAAGACTTATACCATAGGGCAGGAGTTGCATAAAGAAATCGCATAGAATAGAATCAAGATAGCGCATACCCTTGGATTAGTTGAGAAAGAAGATGCCGACCGATATAGAAAAAAGATAGATATTGATGAACAAAGAGCAGGGGATCGATAAACAGAATAGAAGACAGGGCAGAGGATAGGGCAGGGCATATATTTCAAATAAGTCACTCATTCGTTGATTGATTCCAACTGATTCTTGGACAGATAACCATTTTCATAAACTAGATTCGCATTACCGTTAGACAGAAAAGAAAACCACTCGACCCAGACAGATGAGCTGACAAGGCCGAGGGCAAGTCTTTCTAAAGGAAGAGAATCAACCGAACATCAAGTATGTTTAAAGTGGTTGAAGGATTTTGGATGGAAAAGAAAAGAACAAAGGGGGGCCCAACCCCCATCTGGGGAACTGATTTTTGGATTCTTGACTCTGAAGGAAGCTGGCACTCTGCCTGCTTTCCCTTAGTCTCTATATAGAATTATGATTTGCAGTTTAGAAAGCAAAGTTTGACGTGCTGGTATCCTACTTGTCTACTAGCATATAGCTTCCAGTTAGGGAAGTTTGATCCGCATCTAGATGGCAAACCCTATCCACCCGCTGTTTGTTCACTCTGAGGCCAGTTTTAAAATCAAGAAAAAACGATCTCCAGAAAAGTCCTGCATTCAAAGTGAACCAGTGCAGTTACCACTCTGGTCCCTTTCAAAGAGCTTGCTTTTGTTTCTGATCTATGTGATTTGCTTTGTTCATCTACTTTGTCAAGCATTTAGATAGAGAATGCTTTTCCTCTTTCAGGTAGTTCTGGCATTCACTCTCAAGACAACGTTCTCTAAAGCGCTGAAGACGCACTGTGAAAGGACTCAAGGAAGAGCTCGATCTGGTTAAGTCGTAATTGCTAGTGTACGAGAGGATCGGGGAACAGATATGTCGATTAGGAACAAAAGAACCCAGAGGGGGCCCCTCTTCAGAAGTTCCCCAGAGGGGGTCTACCTCGGCCAGCCCCTCTTTCTTTGATCTAGGATCCACTAGAATCTGAATCGAGAAAGAGAGCTTTGATCGTGCACTATTTTACCAGCCCTCGACCCATGCTAATGCAGTTGTTGTAGGAGACGTAGGAGAAACTCTTCATTGACGTCATTTGTCAGCCGTGTCAAGCACATGGCCATTACTCCTACCCTCTTGATTTTCACTTTGACGAATTTCTCGAAGGGTGTCGAGAATCTCAGCGTGTCAGGCCTGGTTCGGAGGCTACTTTTGTCTCTTCAAGTGAGAAGAGAGGTCATCCCTCCCCAATCTTGAGGGTTGTGTTCTGCTGGGCCCTCTGGCGGTTTATTGTCATTTTCCACTACTTAGTCTGGTAGTGGTGGAACATGGAGATCAACCTTCAGAAGACTCATCAGTCCGTTGAGAGAGTGGTTTCACTAATGCGTATTAGCCAACCATTGACCTGGTTTCATGAAATTTGGGCAGTGGTTCATCTGCTTCTTGACTTGTCGAACTCTTCTTTGGTTTCAATGTCAGACTACTCACAGTACAACTGTTACGAGGGAAGTTTTCTTTCTCTTCCCCCTAGGTTGACTCTGACTTCTAGGTTCTAGGTTCCTACTCTTTTCTTTAGTAACGTACCGAAAAAAGCAAGTTCGGTATGACTCTTGTTGGAGTTCCTCCTATTGTGTTGTGATAGTCTTCATACTGGTGATGCCCAAAGCCATCCCAAAGGGGGCCTGGGCCCCCCTTTTCCTTAAGGAAAGGAATTCTACTCTCTTTGAACTCAAAAATGGAAATCAATCCCCCTTCACCCCACTTTTGTGATAGATTCCACTCGATCTTTCTCTTGAAATGATTTTGTTTCTGGGTTTTTTCTCTGTATGAGCCAGGTGGGCCTAGCAATGTTTCGTGCTGAACTTGGTAAACAAACAACAACGTGAGCTCTAACCGACCAAGAGAAGCTTCTGTTGATCTCGTAGATGATGACCTTGAACCAGCCCACTGCCAGCACCAAGCTAGGCTCGACTTGAACCACCGTGCTGGGGGCCCCTCTTGGGAAGTTCTGAAGAAAACAAACAAGAAAGAAGATCCTCCACTTGAAGGCAACAGCAAGGTCTCAAATGCCTTAGCTGGGCTTCATACATCTCCCCCAACATTCCATAAGTCAAGAAAGAAAGCTAATTGACCAAGCCTAGTCTAAGAGAAGGATGAAGTAGCAAAGGGGGAACTTCTTTCCCTTACAGGGAATGGGGAATCTATTATGCCAACTAGAAATAGAATAGAGGAACTCTGATTTCATAGAATATATAAAGTGAGGCTCATGGAGGTCTAAGGACTACAGTGAATAGACCAACAACTGAGACGGGGATAGCAGCGCTTCATAGTGGATACGCTAACATCGGATAAGCATCTCACTGCCTCCAACAAGGGATTCTGGGCATGAATGTGAAGCCCCTTCCTGGATACGACCAACTTGGTTATTGTTATCTCCTTCCTTTCCATGCAAGCAGTGGCTTTTGTGTGGTTTAGGATGCCTTAAGTTCACTTTCTATTGAGCCTACCCCTTCTCTATGCGCATTCGACTCCTCTGAAATGAAACTTAAAACTATGGAAGTTCCTTGTCTTAGTCAGATATTCATTCGTCGAGCATTGCTGAATCCCGAACTAATGGTCGGGGCCCCCCATACTATGCTATACTACAAATGGATCTAGATATGGGGATTCTATTACGTTACAAAAGAAAGTGCCACACTCTATTCCTAACTTCCTCTAAGGATATTAGCTTAGAGATAGATGTTCTCTCTAGGTTGTTGAAGATTGATGTCAACTTCTTAGGGCTCTGAGGCTATAAAAGGGACCCCAAGGAGCAGCAGAAAAGGGAATCCAATCCCCATCAATCTCTGAAACTAGGCGGAGGATTCTCTAGGGCTCAAATTCTTTCCACTTTGGATTAGTTACAACAATACAAATTTCTATTTTGGCTTATTCATCTCCCTATTCATCTCAACTACTCATCCTCTCCATCTAAGCCTCTATGGAAGCAAGAGAGTCTCTTGGGAATCAATAAGACTTCAGCAAGGAAGTGGAACTTCCACAACAAACGAATTGCATTTTGCCAGATAGAAGAGTTCGCTCAGTGCCGCTTGAAGTCAGCCGACTCCCCTACTCGTCAACTCCTGCAAAACCTATATTCCCTCTTCCAAGTTCGCCCCACCTCATGCCCTCATCGGCATGGAAATTCTTCCTAATAGGGTTTGGGGCTGGGATAAGGATCCAGTTTGGTATCAGAGCAAATTCCTTTCTATTGTGGGAGGTTTGGTAATCCGTCAAGTAGGAGAATTGCATGGTAAAATTGAGAAGTGGAAGAGTTGTGGGTGATTCGATTATCATTATAGTAAGTAGTAGTTTATCGTAATAGTGACGGGATGGCCAATCGAGGCAAGGAGAAGGTATACATTTCTAAGTGGAAGTTGCTACTTTGACTCAACAATTGATGGGGATGATTTAAAAACTGATGGCGACACAAGATCGACGTCAAGAGGAGAAACATCCAATCGAGAGGATGCAGGATGCTATAGCAGATGGAGAAAGGCCACATGAGGACCTTCCAGCTAGGATGATCATCGAAGAAGAAGATGACGGCCCTCCTCCCTTTCAAACTAGCAAGGCAAGGAAGGCTCGACCTTCAAGGTGGAAGCCAAGATGGACGGACCAACCAAAGGAGGGGAAGTCGATGCTCAGAAACTGGATGCGTGCACGACTAGATCTAGACATATTTGGATTTTCCCTCTATGACTACACTTCCACTGAGAAGGAATCCTTTGTGTGCCTCACAAAACCACACATGCACTTGCTTGGTGGAACGCTATCTTGAAAACAGGAACCATGAAGGACTACACATGGAGTCAATTCAAAAGGCTCCTCAATCAAGAGTTCTACCCGGTTGGGTATGAGGAGGACCACTGAGACAAGTGGCATAACCTCCGACAAAAACAGAATCAGACCATGCTGGAATACACGACAAAGTTTAGGAGACAGGCAACCTGACTTGGGTGGGGTATCCATGGATGAGGTGTCTGCCCTCACAAAGTCTACAGCAGAACTACATAGCTATATTGCTGCAAAACTCATACTATTTGCTATTGGTGATTTGGATTTCAACTAGGCGAGTGTCCTTGCAATGGTGATAGAAAAGAGAAAAGGGTGCCCCTCTGGGGAACTATGGAAAATCGAAGTGCCTCTCGTTATGATTCAATTCACAATTCCATAAAAGATTGTTCTCTCTCAAGTATAAGAAGGTCTCGTTCTGCTTGCATTTCTCTTCCTCTCGAACCCCTTTCATTTGACCACAATGGCTATAGGAGTCAAAGCCAATTCTTCCAGACCCCCAAACAAAGAAAAGTGCCCTTTTGCGTGGCATCTTCTCTGAGGGGATGGATCTTTCTGCTCACATTTTTCTTTCGTCCCTGAGGTGGTTTAGGAACTTGCCTTTCTTTGTTACTTGAGTTAGCGAAGTGCCTCATTTGTGATCTTTCTCTTGAGGATCGGTAATCATTTGAATCGGTCTAGCATTTCAGTCAGTCCTTCTCTCACTCTAAGCTGTTGAAGTGTTGTACTTGTAAGTCATAGAAGTTTGATTTGCATTTCATTGAGTTGCCTTTCCTACCTATAAAGAAAGCTGACAGCTTTTGCTTGACCCATTGCCTTCAGTGAATCACCCCTCCAGCAAAGACTCCTTCTAATCTTAGATCTTTCTTGTAGTTAGTTTCATCTCCTTCATTACTGGTCTAACTTTTCTGTTGACTAATGTCATAAAAAGGGGGACCCCTTTAGGGGAAGACTTCAGGAACATGGTTGAATTGCGATTTTCATTTAACAGCATTGGCCATAGAATTTAATCTTGAGGGTGACCACTAGATCAGCGAGACCTTGCCTTGGACTTCCTGTTGTGCTACGGGCTTTTGACTCTCTCTATTGGTGGCTAGTGCTCTCGATCCTCCACTACTACGGTTAGGCTGAGTTTTTCTTAATGGATACTCAGAGGTACAGTTCTCCCTTAAATCCACTATATATATAACGAAAGACTGTTCTGGGTGACTGACTCATATTACTTCCTGGTGCTGACCTCCTAAGGGCTTCGCCTTATCCATGCTCATTGGAAAACTTGACTCTTTAAGAGAGTCACTTCCAATTCGACTTTCTTTCTTTTTGATTTCCCGTCTTTTCTCAGCAGATTAGCCACATACTTTGAAAGTGGGCATAGCAGTTGAGCCAGTTTCTCCTTGGTTGGCTCAAAAATCTTCCATAAGTCAATCAAAAGTTTAGGGCAACTTGCACTAAGTAAATCAAAGGAAAAGGAGAGTGGAAGACTAACTCAGATCTGTTCATATATGTAGGATCAAGATGTCAGTTGAATAGCTGAGATTATGATTCTATAGAATGTCGACAATGAAAGGTAGTCGAGTCCCTTCGAAACCCTTCTTTATTCTTTGATTTATATAGTCTTTCTTCTTTCTTTTAGATAGTCTGGTCTAAGATCAAGTTTCTGACCAAATCAAAGTCTACATAGGAGGCCTTCTTTCAAATGGAGGAACTTTTCCTGCTTCCACTCTTGCACTTGACATCGGGTTTCGATCAATTAGAAATCCCCAGAGGGGGCCCTGGGGAGGATGCACTCCATTTCATTCTCTGAGCTAAGAGAGGTTTTTGATTGAATACCATATGCTACGAATCGACTGTGGTATCTTTCCTGTGCTTTGTGCTTGCTAAGTCTTTCATAAATCAGGGGCTATAGGTCACTGGTATCTGATGCATGCACCTCTTGGGAGAAAGACCCACATTCCATGTTTGATAGGGAGTCAGGAGATAAGCCACCTCATGAACGATGCAGCCTTGTGGTTTGCTAGACATTCGTTTTGACCCGGAGACCCCTTTCTAATTCCACACATCTCTTTTTTCCCCTTTAATCACACTCCGATAAACACCCTTTTCAAGAAAAGATCTTGCTTATAGGATGCTACTCCATTCCCAAGAATGAAAAAAGGGGGGTCGAGGCTAGGTCAGCTCGTTCCTCTGCTTACACTGAGAATTGTTCTGAACTGGCCTAATAGAGCTTCTTATGCTGTCGACTCTCAAATTCTTGATTCAAAGAAGTGACTTTATATGAATATGGTATGATAACTATACGATCCAATCGGGACAAGCAACAGCAACTCCTCTCTTCGAGCAAGGTGGGATAGGAAAGCGAAGCCCCTCCGGGAACCCAGGTCTGAGAACAGATCGACAATGAGCAGTGCTGGTCAATGCATGGGCTAATGCGCTCTGAGTGCTGTGCTCTGAGACTTGACCATTGATTCCCGCTGATCCGATCTTGATACCTTGTTGAAAAGTCACACTGACGAATGGGGGGCCCCCTCTAGGGAACTTCTGAGTGGGTCAACCACAACGAGTAAGCGAGATAAGGTGAGGTCAAGCTTCAGACTAGTCATACTCTGCCTCGGTCAGACCTCATCAGATAGGTAGCAAAAGCTTTCATTTATATAGAATCTAAAAAAGACATGTGAAGCCACCTAACCTTACGTCTAAACTAATATCATATACCCATTGAGAAAACAAGTCAATTGCTATGCAGCATTCCTTTGTCAATGATCAGGAGATCAAATCCTGGTCAACTGCAAGAAGGCTGAGTGACAACCTCAACCGAGGTCGTACTAGTCACCGACCTCCAAGGTCGAGGTCGTCAAGATAGACTCGCGACACTAGGAGCAACCGATGACATGAATAATGGCCCAGTTGGGAAGCCTCAAAGATAGGCTCGAAGTCGAGGAGAGAGAGACCGACGACATCCAAGACAGAAGACAATCGTTGCCATGTTGAGAAACGACATGAAAGAACGATCTGGGTATCTGGTCGTGAGTGAAAGAGTTAAGTTCTTAACCGAATGACGAAGTTAGAATTCGGGTGACCTAAGTCAGGCACACCAAGTTAAGGCCTTCACAACCCCATGACACCTACCGACGTTGAAGAAAGGCATCGAGAACTTACGACGAGTGCTTCTTGAAGACATCGAGACGAGTTCCCTCAATGATGGATCACTTCGCTCTGGACATCCACGAGATGGAGAGGTTTGAGTTGAGACCCACTCAGGACAAAGTCAACACCGGGCAGGTGAGGAGCCTATGGACTGAATAAAGTCGGAGGACAACTCTGGGCTAGCTGGAACTCGGTTAGAAGGGTGCAACTCGGCAACCTTCTTGCCGAGTTGGAACTCATAAGTCGTAGGTCGTGTTGAATGTACCAACATTGGGCATGTCCGAGGGGAACCCCCTCCGGGGATTCTTTAATGTAATGACGGGCCAGGTGTGTATTACTTATCCGATCAGCTCCCCGGTTCCTTCAGCTAGAAGATTCCTGGGCCAGACGCGTCTATAAATACCTAACCAAAGTGAGCAAAATGTCACTCCTATTCTGGAAGAAGAAAAGAAAACTCCTTTGCTTTTTCAATCCTCCTTGGGTTTCGAAAGAAGAAAGAGCACCCCAAGAGGGGGGCCGACTATGCCTCTCGACTAGAGGGGCTGGCCTCTCCTCCGCATCATCCTCTTATCTTCTTCTTCCTTTCCCTCCTCCAATAAAGTAGGTTTGTCTGCTCTAGCCCTAGATTTGGAGAATCAAGGAGTTGATTGGTGCTCTGAGAAAAAGAAGAGGTAGGAGAAAAAAAGGAGAAAAGGGAGATCCCATCGGGATTCCTCTTATCTCCACGGAATGAACATCCTAACCTCTCCAAGACAACCTGCGACAAAAGTCCTGCAAGGTTCCCAAGAGGAGCTTCAGAGGTGTGGACAACCACTTCCACCCATGGAGGTAGCAAGGACGAGATGCCAGGAAAAACTCAAGGAGGCCCTTGGGAAACAAGGCAAGCCATGAAGTGGATCTATCGACAAAAGGCGCTGGGTGTTAGCAAGGAGGGCTCCCCAACGAGTTATGTCGAAGTTGGGTTTAGGAACGAAGACTGACCTTACATCGGTATCCTACCTAGGTACATCCTAGGTGAACCAAGAAGGTGAAGTCCCCAGTGGAGTTCGACTGGTGGAGAAGGTTCGTCGTCGACCGAGACGAGTGGAGTGGAGAAAAGATCCCCTGGCTCCACGAGTTCAGGAGAGCGTGGAGAAGGGAGAGAAAAAGAAAAATCTTCTTCCGCCCTTCGCGGGATTGAAGTTCGGGAGGTAGTCAGTGGCGATGGCATCCGTCGTCGACCTCGAGCTGCTTCTCGGGCCATGATGGGTCTGTGAGCTTTGGGTCAGTACAGATCTGTCAGCCTACTCAAGAGAAAGAGTCAAGAAGTTCCCCAAAAAAGACCCCCAAAGGTCTTTTCCTAAGGGGGGCCCCGGCCCTCGATCTTCTATAGTACCCCTATAGGGGGCCCACTTGAGAAGGCTGAAAGCTCTACCTTGCAGTTCAAAGTCTAGAAGGAATTCCTTGTCCTTGTCTGTCTTTCTATTCATTCTTTCCTTCAGTTGGTTTGTAGAGAAAGGGGGTATAACACCATTTCCTATGCCCTATGCTTTTAGTCGTAGCTTTTTCAGGGTATCGTGATGTCTTTCTATGGAATTGCAAGTCTATTCATTAGTTCTAATTTTTGGTGCACAATTGCATGGAATGTAGGTAGTGGTTAAACCTATTTGATAGAAAATCAGGGATAATGTGCCTTTTTCGATGGGGATTTCCTGGAAGAAATCATCACATCTTCCTTCGTTTCTTTCTGAAAGATATTCAATCAATCAGAATGGAGATGAGAGAGGGTCATTTTCCTCGTCATATTCTTTATATAGAAATCAGGGGCCAAGGAATTATCCCCTTTACTCGTACTGATGATAATTTGACTTTGCTATAAATGAAAGTTGCCGAATTTGCCTATTTCTTGCACGTACCAATTAAATGGAAGGAAGTATTTTGAAATGAATTGAAGTGAAATGAATTGAAGAATCAATCTAAGTATGAGAGAAGGAACTTATGAATTGCCTTTTACAGACAACTGAAGCTTCTTCAGAAGCTGTTCATTTCAGCAAAAGAAGGCATCGACTTTTCTCCCAGATCTTGCGTCTATTCTCTTTTGGCCCTGATTGATTTCACTCTCACTTAACAAAGGTCTAGAATCTTGGATTCTTCATTGGTGGAATACTATGTAATCTGAAATATTTTTGAATGATATTGAAGAGGAAAATGTTCTAGAAAAATGGCTAGAATTCGAAGAACTCTTCTTGTTGGACGAGATGATAAAGGACTACTCGGATACACATATACAAAGGCTTCATAAAGGAATGCACAATGAAACGATACAATTGGTCAAATGACACAATGAATCTCATTTCCATATCATTTTGCATTTCTCTACCAATCTAATCTGTTTCACTATTTTCACAGGAATTTCTATATAACTTCAGTGATTCAATCAAAGCTTTTTTTATTCTTTTCATTGTTGATTTATGTTTCAGATTTCACTCGACCCATGGTTGGGAACTAATGATTCGTTCGATCTATAACGATTTTGGATTGGCTCAAAACGAGCAATAATATCACTTCTTGTTTCCATTTTTCTAGTGATTCTAGATGTAATTGTGAAAAATGGGCTCTTTCATTTTTGAAATCGTGTATCTCCTTCACTAGTCAAAATTTCTCATTCAATGAATGAATGAAGAATTCATTAGATCTCTTGATATCAATCCAATCTGATTCTTTTTTCGTGTATAAAGAAATCATTTTCCATCTGACTGATTCTTAATACTTCCTTTACTTCTACCTTTTCGATTAAAGGTATTCATACTGTATTACAATTACAGTCCAATTCCAATTGTTTTAGTACAATCAATACAACAGCAAATTTGTTAATAGGAAATTTGACTAGCTACCTATCCAATTTCTTGTAGAAATTCCAAGATCAATGATTGGACCATGCAAAATCGAAAAACTTTTTCTTGTGTCAAAGAACAGATAACTCGATCCATTTCTTTATTTATCATTATATATGTAATAACAGTAGTGGAATTGGCTAGAAGCATGCTCAAATCAAAGGGACTACCAAATAAATTTTGGGCTGAACATGTTGCAACAATAGTATACATTCTGAATCTATCACCAACCAAAGTAGTGCAAAATCAAAATCCTTTTAAAGCATGGTTTTAGAGGAGACCAAGTGTGGGACATCTGAGAATCTTTGGCTGCATTGCATACACCTTGCTCAGTTCAGACAACCAAAGTAAACTGGTTCAAAAATAAGAAAAGTGCATATTTATTGGGTATTATATACAATCCAAAGGCTACAGGTTGTATAACCCAAGAAATGGAAATTTTGTAGTAACTAGAAACGTACTGTTTGATGAGAATACAAGCTGGATTTTGTCAGAGAAAACACAAGCTGCAACAACAGAAGTTTCAAATTAGAATGAGTTTGAAACAGATGAAGATTAACAACAAACTTTAGGCTCTAACTGTAGCTCGGAATTAACATCCAGAATTCAATCTCATGATTATCCTACAAGGAAGGTAAGAATGATATAAGAATTATATGAAACAACTAAAGTGTTTTATGTTGCAGATCCAACCACATTTGAAGAGGCTACAAAGAAGAAAGAACGACAATAAGTGATGAAGAATGAGCTATTGGCAGTAAAGCAGAATAAAACATGGGAGTTAGTGTAACCTCGTCACGGGAGAAACATAATTGGAGTAAAATGGGTCTATAAGACAAAGTTTGGAGTTGATGGGAGTGTTCAAAAACATAAAGCCATGTTAGTTGCGAAGGGTAATTCTCAAAAATATGGAGCTGATTATGAAGATACAGTTTCACCCGTTGTAAGGTTTTAGACCATCCTGTTACTATTAGCTTTAGCAGCTCAATTAAAGCAACAGGTATGCCAATTTGATGTCAAATCTGCATTCCTTATTGGTGATTTAATGGAGGAAGTGTATGTTGAACAACCTAAAGTCTTCAAAGTTAATGGAAAAGATGATTGGGTATACAAATTGAATAAAGCCCTGTTTGGCCTAAAACAGGCTCCAAGGGCTTGGTATAGAAAAATCAATTCTCATTTTCTGAAATTTGGATTTGAATGAAGCAAAAATGAGCTGAATTTGCATGTGAAACGAAAGGGATTTGAAGGACTACTAGTGGTGTGCATGAATGTGGATGACATGATATACATGGGGACTAGTCAGAAGCTGATTCTACAATTTAGATAGTACATTTACAGCAGTTTGAAATGACTGATCTTGGCAAGATGCATTACTTTCTTGGGCTCGAAGTAGAACAAGAGAGAGGAACCATATTCATTACACAAAGAAAGTATGCAGGAGATTTCTTGAAGAAATTTGGGTTAGATGGTTGTAATTCTATTCCAATACAAATGAACCCAAATGAAAAATTTTATGACAGATGATGAGACAAAAGCAGCAGATCCTACTCAGTTTAGAAGCCTAATTGGAGGTTTGATGTATCTAAATCACATTAGACCTAACATTGCATATTTAGTTGGAGTAGTTTCAAGATTCATGCAAAATCCAATAACACAACACTTTGGTGCAGCAAAGAGAATCCCTCGATACATTGCAGGTACTTATACCCATGGGCTTTTGTTTACAACATTAGATTCACCATCTTTGGTTGGATATAATGATAGTGATTGGGCTGGGTGTGTTGAAGCTTGAAGCAGCATATCTGAGCATACATTTATGTTGGGCAACAATGCAATCAGTTGGAGTTCAAAGAAACAAACCACTGTTGCATTATCAACATCAGAAGGAGAATACAATACAGTATGCACCATAGCATGTTAGGGAGTTTAGTTAAGGCCTTTACTAGCCGAAATAAATCAAGAGCAGAACCAAGAAACTATTGTTTATTGTGGTAACTGGTCAACCACTGTAATTGCCAAAAATCCTGTACATCACAACAGAACCAAGCATACCGACATTCAAAAGCACTTTATCAGGGAGCTGATTAAAAAGGGTGAAATTGAACTACAATATATTGGGACTAAAGATCAGACAACAGATGTTCTGACTAAAGCTTCTCCAAGAAGCAAATTCAAATACTTTCGGGGCAAGTTGGGTGTGTTGAAATTTGAATCAAGGGTGAGTGTTAGAAATTGATTCAAACATGTCAGTCAAATGTGTCAAACAGTCAAACGTGTCAAACGGTTTTGCTTTTTTCCAGCTGTGTTAGTGGGTTAGTGAGTTGGCATGATTAGTAGTGCCTTAAAGAAGTTTGTTTATCATATTTAGCATTATTTAAAGCAGTTTATTTTATTATTTCCACTTTTCGTTGTCTTCCACCTTAGTTGGAACTGAAACCCTAATAGGCTCCTCTCCTTCTTCCTTCTGCCGTGGCCTGACTCCTCTGCTTCTTCCTTCTGTCATGGCCTTTCTCTGATACCAATTGTTAGGGTTTGGAAGCAAAACCCTAAGGTGGAAGACGACAAAAAAGCCTGGTTGCGTTAAAAGGACAAATTTGTTAAAATTTTCTTTTTTCTGCTAGAGTTATACAGCGCTTTCCTTTTTATCTTGATAAAATCAGATAAAAGAAAAAAAAATAAAAAATGCGACCGTTTAACAGATCGTTAGACAGTGTGGCCTTTAAACGATGTGTAAAACGAAAAAGAAGATTTTGTCACCATTGTTCAATTAAAGAAATTGAACAAATTAACAAAAAAAAATAAAAATTTAAACTAATCTCAAAAATAAACTTCATAGCCAACTCTGTTATTAAAGTTTTTCTTGGTAAAATAAGGAGAAGCCTTGTTATGATACCAACTTTGGCCTTTCCCTATGCTTGGCCCTAGTCAACCAACGACTTTTTTTTTAATATTTAAATTTGTTATTTTCTTGAAAAAAATCTTCCATCATCATTTGCTTTATCTAATTTTACTTATATATAAAATATTTATTTTGAATAAGGATTTTTGGATAATTTTACATAAAATATTTGGTACACATTTTAAGTTTTGCTTATTGATATTTTTTAAATGAAAAGGTATTGAATTATAAACATAAATGGGGAATATAACCCACAAGTTAGATGTTACTTTGTTATGCTTTCAGTTCAGCCAAAAAAAATTATTGTTGAAGAAGATTGTAGGAAAAAGATATTTTATTTTTTTACAGTGGTATTCTTTTTTAAATAACATAAATTATGAAGAATTAAAATCTTGGACTAGTCCTAACCCATAACAAAACATACAAATTAATATACTATATTAGCCCAATCTTGATCCAAAATTATAATAAAATATGATTTTATACAATTTTATTTACTCTAACTAAATTTAGATTATATCAATTTCTTGTTGTATTACAAAAAAAACTCCTCATTTGTATGACTTAAATTCCAACAAAAGGTTGTCAAACATATTAATAATATAGATAAATTTATAAAATAAACTAGACATTGGTTCAATATAATGTAATTATGATCTCATCTATAAGGATAACATGTGTAAGCTCAAGATAAGCAAAGGAATATATCTCTTTTTATGGATAGATAGCTCATAAGTTTTAATATATCATTAGCAAAAAAAAAAAAAGAACATCATCAATAATATTTTTGTGCATATAAGAAGGTGAAAAATAAGGCTCAAAATAACATTCATTGTCTAACATTTGATCATACATAATATGAGAATATATGATAGCTATAGAAGTTTTGGGATGAGCTTAGAAGATAAAAAATAATGATCTTAACAATAGTAGAGATAATAAGATTAGTTTGGGTGGGAATTAGCTTGGATTGTTGAAAGTAGTGACAATGGTAATAGCCTTAGGTTATGAGGATGAAGTAAAGTGATTGCAAGGCTAGGTTTGAGAAAAAAATAGAAGGAGAACTAAGTTAAGTTTGAAGAGGTTCAAAAAAAATATACATGATATTTCTATAAAAAATAAGAAGTGCAAAATTATAGTTAAAAAGCTAATATTGATACCTTGCATAATATATTTATCTTTAATTATGAACTACATAAATATAATACATGTTTACAATTATAATAAACTCTAACAAATTAATGATCATAAGAAAGTTATATTAAACATCAATGAATAATATACACAAATGTATTATTGGAAAGTTAGATAACAGACACACACAATTTGTTAGAAAATCATGTTAATCATATTTTATCAATAATAATAAACCATCATATGGAAAACTATGATTTTAAATAGTTTATATCACAAACAAGTTAATGCAATGTATGGATAATGATGTATAAATAGCTAAGCTCATACAATTTTTATGTCTCATAAAGCTTTGTTTCTTTATCATGATTAGTATTTAAGAAAAAAAAATTACTCAAAGGTAAATTGAAACCTCATGGAATCATTATTGCTAGGTTTATATATGTATCAGGCAATAGATACAAAATAAGCACGTAGTATATGAACAATCAAAATGCTACAATACAAATTAATATAATGTTAACAAAAGTTTCACATACAATATTGCACGAAGGAATGTCTCTAAACTTTGGAACATATAATGGTTATGCTATAGATGGCAAAAAATATCAATGTAAGTATACTCCAAAAAGTTCTAAATCTCTATAATACATGTATGTAGATTAAGATCATTAAACCCCAACAATCAACCCTCCAAATCAACAAGTAAAATGTCCTCCAAACCAATGTGTGTAAAGCAAAATGTCCTCCAAACTCTTTCAAAACACTCTCAAATTAGTATTATAGCATTCCTACAACAAAAAAAGCAATCTCCAATAAATACAATATATGAACAAAGGCAAACAAGTAACAAAATGTAGTGGATAAAAAAGCACGATAATCAAGTCAACATGGTTGCAATTTGGAAAACGCAAAGCAAGAAAAACTATGATATAAATCTACTATGAAAATTGCTTCTGGCATTCTTCCCTCATGGTCAGTCATGGTCTTATCCATCATGATTGCTCTCACTTTGTAAAAGTCTAAGAGAAGAATTGTTGCATGGCTTTACATCCCTATTATTGTGAGGAAGACAATGCACAATGAAAGAGAGAGTAAGGAAAATGAAATGAGCAAGATGCAACCCATAACATAAATGCATATGGTGTTAGGGATTAAAGGGGGGGTTTAGTCGGTTAATGGAAAAAAATTTGTTTAAAATTGCATTAAGGTTTGAGCACTCTTGATAATGAATTCTTCAAATAGTTTTTATTTGATAATGATTTTTACAAATAAAGACGAGATTTTGAAAATAATTTTTTTAAAAAAGTTTTTTTTCTTAAATGCATTTTATGTGATAACAAAAATGAATTATAAAATGTTATTTAGTAAACTTTTGATGTTTTGAGGCTAAAAAGGATAAAGTAACTTCAAGAAATAATTGTAAAAAACAAAACTAATCTTTTAAGAGTTTTCATTTCAAAAAAGTAGCAACAGGGACTTGTTTGACCATATTTTGCTAAGAAATGAATGAAAATTAAATGTTATTATAGAATATACTAAAATTCTTAGATTTTTATAATTGTAGAGCAATAATATTGTTGGATCATAGTTCATGAAAAGAAAAACAAGAAACCCAAATTATGGGCATATATTAGGGAAGGGATATGCAAATTGAAGACATATTTTGTAGGAGGAAGATGCAAATCATACGGATGACTATCTCTAAATATAGTTATTTTATAAAAATTTTTCGAATAAGATTTTTGAGTGTTAACTTGATCCATTCCCTTATCTTTCTTATTTTCTCTAACCCCTTTAAACCATCTCTTTCACAAATCAAACCACTTAAGTTAGTAAAGTTTTGTCCTTAAGGCAAGATGTCTTCTTCGATAAGTTGTCTTCTAGTGAGTTCTCTTCGTTGCCAATTATTTTTATTTCTTTTTCCTTGTTATATGATCTCAAGTTTACTCGGTGGGTGAATGTTGGTCAACTTCAAGACAAATATTTAGTTGATTTAATATTGTTAATTTTACATATAATAGTCATAGATATAACCTAACTATCAAATATTTTGATTTGGTGTTGGTTTAGAAAATTCAAGTTAAATTTAGTTCAAATCTTAATTTTACAAAATAATAAAGAAAAAAAAAGACTATCATGAAGCCATTCGAGGATATGAATTTTGTTTTATTATGATATTTATATTTATATTTATCTCCATGAACTAGATGACTTCAAAGAATATAGTTAATATTAAGATTTAAAAAAATATTACTTAATTTGAGATTTAACTTAGTCTAAATTTTTTTATTAAAATATAGTATTTTATTATTAACAATAATTTAATCATGTGTAGTGTAGTTGGTATTGCAAACAATGCTCCATAATTTTTTATGATCATAGGAATTGAATTGAAATCTTTAAATTCTACAATTATATTTTTCTATCGAAGTTAACCAAGTAAATCTTCCTTGTAGTCATACTCTTTTAGCACATGCAATAACAATTTAGTTGGTTTTCTCTTCTTTATTCTTTACCCACACCTTTAACAAACTATTCTCATGCAAAAAGCCAATGGATCAAAGATGCACGATGCAAACTTATGTCGTGACAAAACTTTGATTATTATATATTTTACATATGACTTTTGTGGAAAACATCAAATGAATTTAATGATTCTATTGATAAGATCTTTCTGTGAAGTTAATCTCATCATAGACAATCCAAACAAAATGAGACTAACAAACAACCATTTTAGATCTATGTTCCATAAAAAATGTCAATATAAATATTAGCTGTGTTCCTACTTTCTAATTATTTATGTAAAATTTTCATCACCCTTCTTACAAAGTTTCATTTTTTAAGATCAAACCTCATGAAATATTTATTATATTTAAAATAATACTCATAATACAAAATATATTTTATAAAATTACAAAACATATTTTGAATTAGTACTACATTATACATAAAACATAGCATCAATGGACTCCTTCTGGCTTTTAGATTATTAACTACTATTGCTCACGTCAAGAATCCATCAGAACCAGCTCTACGATCTATTGCCCACCTTGTAGAGGCTTTTAAGAACAACTGCTCTACCAAATCCACATTAAATACATAGACAATATTTCTTTCGCTGTAATTTCAAACCCTTAAACACATTTGAAGATCTTCTCATTGCTACACAGTAGCTTACAATGCAGATCAAGGTGTCCTCCTCCCTTGGAGTACCATGGTAAAGGGGGATAAAAAAAAAAATTACATCCTTTTTAACAACAATTCTATAGGAAGATTAAACTAATAAAGCATCATGCACCAGCTCATCTTTCTTTTGATTAGCTATCTGCCATTGAAAACATCATCTTCATAACTAGTTTTGCCATTCTGGTCCCAACTATGCCACTATTTAATCCTCTAAAAAATATCTTCCAGAGATTCCTTGCATCGATATACGCAGCAAAAAAATCAATGAAATGCTAAAAGAATTGCCCGAGACCAATGCATACTTAAAACCTATCTCTCTCAAATACTACGTACGAATTATTCAACAACTTCTTCAAGTCGATTCAAACAAAATTATCCCAAAAGAAAAATGACTAACTAGCAAAGGGAAAGATTATATGCCATCACAGCCCCAACCTAAATTGAGAAACCGTATCACTACACCTTATCTTCAGAGAGAAAGATGCACTAATCTGGGATGAAGCCAAACAACAAGGGAAGGCATGAATGACAAAAAGGATTAGAAATGCCATTTTGGGGGAGATTTACTCGTTTGCCCGGTTGTGTTAATTTCATTGGCATTTATAATAATGGATCATCTTTTGAAGAAGATGTTCCATGAGAATTGAAAGAGCACCAAAGCCTTCAATATAATATAACACTTGATGAGGGTGATGAGTGAATGGAAAAAGCAATATTATTTTTTTTGTTAACAAGTATCTAAGAATTTAGAAATGAATTGTCCCATATTAATTATTAAAACAAGATCTTAATATATATATTAGATACTATGATATTAAAATATTGAGACATTTTTGAAAAAAACTCACTTAATTCTAATGAAATTGTTTTAGTTTTATATTCTATGCTATGATATCGATTATTAGTTATTGCTTTCACATGATATCCATATTTGCCATTTTTATCTTTTAAGAGTAATAATATCTCCTTTAGCTTTTTATTATTAAGTTTTACTAATAAAATATGTGATGATTGATTTAACTTATTTTAGTTTCTATTTTTTAGATTTACTAAATCCACACAATATCTATTGTACACAATATTTATTTAGAATGTTTTTTGAGAAATGTAATCAAGATGTTACATTGTCATTTTTTAAATACTTCTATGGCACCTTATAATATCAATAAGAATACAAATCTTAATTTGAATAAATTTAAATGTTTTTAAATAGTATTCAAATAGAATAATTAAATTATTTTAAAATGTAAATGCTTTTAAATGAGAACTTTCTTGTACTCCACTTCAATTCAAAATATTCACAGGTAAAACTGCTTTTTTTAAATAAATTACCTTTCTTATACGACATATACATAATAATTTGTCTCACACCAATGAGATAACTACATAAAATGCAACATTTTGGTGTTACGTAGTTTTGATGAATAAATCAAGAATTAGTTCATGCATTTCTTTTATAAGTAGAACACAACGACTTGAATGAAGCATGACATCATTACTAGATTTTACCTTCCTGATGGCCATTAACACAGACAAGAAAAACCAACTCTTTGTGGAAAATGCCATGAACTTGACCACCAACATTTTGCCTCATAGCTTCCTCGTGGTCCAATTTTCCATTAGGAGCTATGATGACAACATAACCCCACTACATAAAGGAAAGCAAATGATGAATTGTATGTACAGATAATACTATTTGTTTGGTGTTGCATTTGCATAAGTTAGTGTATTGATTAACCCATTAGAGGAAGAGAAAAAATAATCTCAACTTTCAAAAAAGGTACCTAACGACTCTTAGATTAAGTACATAACATTAATTCAATTTTAACTTTCCTTCACAAACCCTAGAGAAGCACCAAACAAGGTAATCATATACAACAAATGTTAATCCAATCTATGAAGATCACTAGTTTAGTACGATTACACTATTTTTGGCTTCTATTTATAATAACAAAAATCTAATAACTATTATACTAACAAAAAATACATAGTTTATTCTAAACACATTTAAATCATCTACTAAGGATATCTATTACACTAGAAATGCATTGTTGAAAAGTGTTGTCAAAATATGTTGTTTAAATGTGACAACATTTGATAAACAATAAGGATAAAGCATTCTTAGATAGAAACAACCATATATGAAAATAAAATTATCATTTCATTTTAAAAGGAAAAATAAAATATGAGCATAATAATTATAAACTGAAGGCAAAAAAAGGAAAATTTTATAATTTTTTAAGATGTGTAGGGGCATTACCTACAATGGCACACAACCCCTGAAGCGTAGCTAAGTCCTAGCTTTTGTGAACATTTTTTGTATCAAGTATATGCATTCATTAGCATAAAAGATAAGTAAAAGGAATTTTCATACATATTCATATACTTCATAAATAAAAAAATCAAATAACCATTTAAAATACAATCATACATACACTTGTACAACCTCAATAATAAACTACCTTATCACATAAAAACTAATTATTAATAAGCTTTAATACTAAGAATAGTCAGTAACCCCACCAAATGATGTCTACTATATAAAACTTTTTGATAATATTGCACTCTATGTACTTAACACATCTTCATTAAGATTGTAGCACCTTAAGTCCTTTTCAATACCTTATATTTTTTGTTTTTTTCTTCTCCTCTATCAAAATATAGAGTTTCTATAATTAGCCACTTCATATTCAAATATTATTTGATAACATTTAACTTTTCTAGACCATCTAAACCAATTGTCATCTTAAAGTTATCCTCTATTACACCCTTGTGTTTGATGAGTCAAGCATAACTGCTTATAAATGTCTCATATGAGCTTACTTTAAGTGTGTTAATATTCAATTAAGTCAAGCCATAAACTTTAAATGTCTAAAATAGTGATCTTCAAGGCTTTTGGAGTCATGGCAAGTTTCAAGGAAATTAAAGCATGCACTAAAATTTTTTATACTTGATCTCTTTTTTTTTCTTGAATTTGATTGTCCAAATTTTGAGATGATATGACACACTAGTAGTATTAATATTTGAAAATGTTATAAGTTTAATAATTGTTGAATTTTAATTTTTGGGCCAAGCATTGTTGAGGAAAAGTATAGACATTGCTATTTGATTTTGAAAAATTATTTAGAAATTATTTTTGATGAATTTCTTATCATATTCACTTAGGGCACTTGTAACACTATCATAATATAAAATTATTTTGGTACACTTATGTTCAAAATTGTGGCACAAAAATTCTCACAATACACTATAAAACCACTTTATTCTCGGTATTTTTCACTGTAGCATTTGGCCGGGTCGACCCGACTCGATCGCTGGTCGATCAAGACTTTAGGGATTTAAAAAAATAAAATAAAAATAATTAGATAGTCCCATAACGAGCGAGCGTAGCCCAAAGGCAAAGGCCGAAGGCCGCAGGGAAAGCTGGACGAAATAGCACGAAATGAGCTCGCATGAAAAGTTGAACAGAATAGTGCGAAATCAAGTCAACCAGGACCAAGTGATGAATTTTTGGTCGAGGAGGGGGGAGCCAACCCCAAACAGCTCAAGAGACATGCCAATCGGAATCCTTATAGAGAGCAATGACAACATAATTTGGGCAATATGGGATTAAATTCCCATCCGATTGTCAAAGAAGGTGGAAGGATAGGTACGATCCGACGGCTTAGGTTTAGCCAAGTAAAATACTACAAGTAAACAGTAAAATGACAAGCCAGAGATTGAAACCTGAGTAGATTTGCAAGACGATGCGGAACACGGAACCACTGCAGTAAGTTTCTAATTCAAGTAAGTTATGGATACAATATTCTAATACATGCAAGACAACCTATGCGAGATCCAATGGCCGAGATCAAGGCCACCTAGATCCAATGTCTAGGATTGATCTCGAATGTTAAAATTGGGATTCAATCAAAAACAACCATTTCAGGATTCAAATCGAACGGTGACTACTATGTGTCCATTACCCAAACGTTTAGTTCATTTTAGAGTCATTAGGAGTGGATTTAGAGCTCAAATTTAAGCCCTAAAAATAAGAAAGGATGAAGAACTCCAAGATGTTAACATTGCTAAGTTCTCAAAGCTTTCAAATCAAAATTTTGAGCTATTTCAAGTGTACACGATGCTTATAAACTCAGAAAGTGAAAGTTACAAGAAGAAACTCGAAATTTGAGGTTTTGCTTCAACTATTTTCAATTTCTATTTCTCCCTTTTTTCAGTTATTCTTTTGAATTTTTATTGTATTGAGTATGCCTCATACTTGTTTTAAATTTTCTTAAGTTTACATGTTGTTGCCAAATTTTGTATTTGTTTACTGTGGGTAAGGGCAACGCGGAAATGATGCAAAAGCCTAAGGTTTGAGTTGAACCAAAAAAAAAACTCAAGTAGGTTCAGGATTAGTCGTAGGTAAAATCCCATGTAGGTTTGAGGTGAACCGTAAGAAAAACCTTGCTTGTAATTTGGTGATTTTAGCAGCTTTTTTCCAACACTAGTTGGTGGATGTAGGCTCAATTTTGAGTCGAACCACCTTAAAAATCTTTTATGAACAATTTTACTACTATTTCTTGTTCTTGTTTAAAAGATTTAAGTTTTAATTTACAGCAAAAATTGAAAAAAAATCTCAAAATTTTATTTACCACAATTCACCCCCTTCTTCTGGGTTTACTTTAAGCATAAAGAATTTCAAAAACACATTTACTACTCAAGCTAAGTTCAAAGTTTGAATTGAACATTTTTATGAGGATCTTAGATTAAAATTAAGTCAAATTGAGATTGATGATAATCTATTGTAAATAGACAAGTACTTATGAAATATCTTTTATGATAAATTATATAATGATAACTGAATTTTTTTGGAAGATAATAGTATTTTTTTAAATGAAATTTTACTTTTCTTGTTTTCAATTTGTGGGGTCAAAATTATTCTGCAAAGGGAATGTAAAAATTGTTATCTATGCAACAGTGATTTTTTTGAATTAAACTTTAGTTTGAAAACTTAGATTAAATTTACATTACCCTTGAGCTCTTTTTAATGATTGGAATCTCACTTTATATTGTTCATCAGATATATTTTTATTCTGAAAGTTTATTTATTCTTCACTTTGTGACACATTTATTCCAGTTTAAATTGAATTATTTAGTCATTACCTAATAAAGTTTCGAGAAATATCATAATATTTATTTAGAATGTTTTTTGAGAAATGTAATGAACAGGTTACATTGTCATTTTTTAAATACATCTATGACACTCGGCCAATATCAATAACAATACAAATCTTTACTTGAATAATATTTAAATGCTTTTAAATAATATTCAAATCAAATAATTAAATCTTTCTTGTGCTCCACTTCTATTCAAAAGGAGCCATCGACCTTCGATAGGGTTTAGATCATTAGTAGTTGGGTGCCAACAAGAGGATGTGACTTAGAAGCCTCCTTAACTTGCTCAGATGGCTTCTTAATCCAAAGGGTTGCCCTTGTGTTGATCTAACTATTGAACTCTACCATTGGAGTTTAATGTCTTCGACTTGTCTTTGCATTTGCCCTCTAAATTTTTTATATCAAATTGCTACAATGCACCAAGCTCAATAGATTATAGATTCTTAATCACTGTCCATCCAAACTCCATTTACACTTGGGTTTGGCAATGTCAACCCACATTTTTTAAGTTATTGGGACAAGAAAGCATCTATGTAAAGTACACATTATTGTAGTGCAATCCATGAGCTTTCAGTCAAACCTCAAGTCGAATAAGGTTGCTCCCCCTTATGAAGAGATTGAATTGGAGATCTGTTTGCTCTTCGAGATGGCCCAAAACAATCTGACGTAGAGCAATGCCTTAGGTGGCTAATGCCAAAGGGTACACTTTGGTGGTTAACTTTGTATGGATGATCCATTGAGTGCAAAAAGGGAAAAGCAATAGTCCAAATTAGTAAAAATGTTCATTTTGGCACTCTTAACTATTGATAAAAAAGGTATGATTTTAAGAAATATTGTTCATTGATATAATAGACAACCTAACTTTTATTCAAAAAATAACAACGTAAATTCAATCTAGTCTACCCGAAGTCCCTTAATTGTGTAGATACCACTACAATGTCCTATTCCCTTCTGCCCCAAATGAACAACCATGCAAAACGAGTAATGCATTCCCTTCACCTCCAACCTTCCCCATCCCTTCAGACACAAAAAAAGAAAATGTAAAGCTCATTCTAACTAGGCTTCATTCTTAGATAAGGTTGCTTGACTTTACCAGCTTTAACAAATGAATCAACCTTGGCCATTCTTCGTAGCTTGTCAAATCTTTTGGAAGCTCAGCAAGAGCCTTGTGCTAGAGTTTAGTCCAAGGCACCTACCATCAAGTTAGATCAATTAATAAGCTTGATCTAGCTATGAGGAAACTATTGAAGCCTATTAGCACCTTGACCTAACAAAGAAGCTTTTTCTCAATCAAATTAGAGAAAACTTGTTGTAGACAATTTCTCTAAGTAAGTTTCTCAAGAATTCTCTTATTGAAGGTTCATGTAAGCATAGCCCATGTTGACCCTTTGGCCATATATCCATTATCTTGCACTACATTTTTGGCTAAGTAGAGTATGATGCCAAGCTTGCAAGTCTACATTTTGCTTAGGATTGGGTAAGCATGTTGGTGCATGTTGCTATTGCCTAGAGGATTCCTAATATGAGTTTTTTTAAATACCATAGAATATAAGGATTCAATTAAGCCTAAACTCACATTAAACAGCACACTAATAATTAAAGAGAACCTCATGAATGAAAGTATAGCTGGTTGATTCAAAAGAAATCAAAGAATAGGCTTACCACTAATTTAAAAACCTTTTCAATGCATACATTCATTCACACAAATTGGAGAATTTTATTTCAAACAGCTTATGTATATGGAAAAATACTAAACTGTTAAAAATTATATAAGATGTATAGAATGGAAATAATGAAAAAGATCATTCGTTAGTGAACATGGGGATAAACACAAGTGATCTCACAGAAAAGTATCATACAACAGCAAACTTCTGGCTGAACATGAGTGGTTAAGTGAGACTAACATCACATAAAGCTTCATAAAGTTTAGTAATTATCAAGAATTCAAACTTATATAAGGTTGATCACCAAACATTGTGTTGAAGATCTGAAATAAGGCATTTCATGTGAAGATCTAATGGTCGGAAGGCCTTGATGACACAAAGAGTTTGCTAGCATCAAGAGTTACAATACGAAGAAGTGGTAGGTGGTGTTTGTAGTTGTTAGAATGAGTAGTGTGGGTGAAGGTAGAATAAGTGAAGACCAAAGGCATTAGTACTAGAGGGACAAAATAGATGTGGGCCAATCATGGTTAGGCAATAAGAAAGTAGGAGGCAGTTGTTAGTTGATTTGGGAAACTTTGGGAAAGGTTGTTGATGTCACCAAGCGAGTTGAGTGTAGTGAGGTGGTAGGGTATGTGAGAAAGCTAGCTAACAAAGTAGTTGGTAGAAGTGAGAAATTGGATTAAGAGTTGGCAATTTAGAGTTTAGAAGTGAGGGGTGGCCAAATTTAAATTGGAAACTATTAAACAAAAATCATGAGGATTAATAGATTGGAGAAAAGTTGAAAAAATAGAAAAAAGATTATCAAAGGATGAACTACAATGAAATTTGATAATAACAAATACCCTCCATTTGTGTCATATTTTTCACCCTCTCAAGAGCTAATTCAAAGTTCAACAAGTTGAATTTAACTCATTAATTGATTTGTATCAAATGACTAATTCTAAAACTCATTATATTATTCAAAATTGGCTAAACATAAGAACCTAAGCCTCATTACATATAAAGTTTATATATAAGTCAGATAATGATTTTCATTACGTAGGACTAAAAGATAAAATCTTGAAAGAAGAATGATAAGGGGATCTTGCGATAAAATTTCACCAACAAACCCAATATTTATTCAAAACAATGTTGTGTCATTATACATTTTTGTTATCATGATACGTTTTTGTTATCCCAAGATGCATCATATACTTTGATCCATGTGTTTCTCATAATAAAAAAGGTTTTACCACTTTTTTATTTGTTCTATGCCTCTTTCATCATTCAAATAAAAATATGATCCATGTCCTTCCCAAAGTTGAGATGCCTACTTTAGTGTCATTAATATGTTCAAACTATTTTTTGTCTTAAATCCAATTACATGATTTAGTTTCAAATTCTAATTAAAATAAATAAAATACTTTATTCTATTTTAATATTCAAGTTCATACAATAATAAGTGGAGTAGAAATAAAATAAGAAGTACAAAAAAAGGACTCATTGTGATGACCCTTTTTCTTTCACTCAACCTTTTTTGGATTTGAGTAGTATTAATTTTCTTTACTTATTTCTTTTTCCCATTTTGAAACCATGAAAGATTTTCACTCTTTTTAAATCTTTAAAAATCAAGTAACAAAAAAATCCAAACAATTTAAAGGAATCATTTTAAATGAATTGCAAAAGTGAATAAAACCAACAATCAATGCAATTCTAGAAATTACAAGTTTTCACACTTTCTTTTAAATTCACAAATGTCGTCCATCACTACTTAATTAGATTATAATGCATGTCATTTTGCTCAAATAATCTTAATAAACCCATAACAATACTTTTATGACAATGTAATATCTTTCAAATCATTACATTCTAGATCTCACTTTTTCTCGACATTCCCATGGTGTTTCACATTTTGATCTAAACGTGTTCGGGCAAAAATAGATTGATCCAACAATCACTCGCTTAGTGCCAATATATGTACATATACATAAAATAAGTAATATATGGGTAGCAAATTGCAAGGTCAATTGTAAACAATATAATATATTAATAAAGCATGTGAGGACATGTATGAGTTGCAAAAATAAAATCAATTACGAAACAAAAACTTTTAGCACCTTTAGCATTTTTTATCTTTTGTTACCTTTATGCATTAGCTTGTTATTTTTAATTGTTGCCATCTTTTACATCCATTTAAGGTTTGGCTTAAAAAAAGGCCAATTTATAAACAAATTAGACATATTGTGAAACACATCATTAAAATATAATTAATTCAAATGAAGGCTCATTTGGCTCATTTCTAGAACTATCATTCTAATGTAGTTGTCACCAGTTTGGATAACAATTAGATTTTTCATTTTTTTAACACTCTTTTTTCTTTACCAAAATTTTTTCTTTTTTCTTTTTCACATTTATTTTTTAATTTTTATTTTGTGTCTATTATAACAAGTAATATTTTCTTTCTTTTGTTTTCTTATTTTGTGATCTTTATCACAATAATTATTTTCTTATCTTTTCCTTTTTTGCAAAACTTGTCACAAAATATGTAAATAAATAAAGCAATGCAATATTTCATAGTCAAGTAATATATGAAAATAATCATGTTGTGAAAAAATTGCTTTTTATAAAGAATCAATCAACCTCAATAATTTTCTTTTAACCCATCTCTTAAGGGTTTTACACTTCTAACAAGCATCAACATAATTTTAAGATTGTTCATTCTATTTCTCAGTTATTCTTTTTATTCAATTAAGGTATCAATTTCATTTCAATTTAAATAATAAGGAATCCATAAGCACATTGACAACATAACAAATAAATGAACAAAATAACAAACTCAAGTTGAATGATTAAATTCTTTTTTCACTATGAAGTTATTACTTTTGATCAACAATGCAATCAATAAGGTTATCTACACAACAATCTTAATTTACCTTGTCATATCATCATTTAAGGGAACTCTTGTCTTCTAACATACATCAAACAGATTCACTTATATGCAAGTTATTTATACAAGCATCATCAACTAGTTATTTCTCAAATGAATAAAACCTATAGTCTATAATACTTATTATATAAAAATATATACACATAGTCTCAGATTTTTTACCTCTTAATTTCTATGTAATAGTCTCGCCAAGAATCAAAATTTAGCACAAGTTCACTTCCATCTCTTAGGTGCTACAATACATGTGACTAGATCCTTTGGTTCTTGGTTGTGCTTTCTTTCATTTTTTTCTTCTGTCTAATGCACTTGGTTGAGCTAATCTCTTTGATTTTTCATAGAAATTTTTGTCCAAGCTTGACCTCACATTTTTATTATACATTGCCAATGTTCCTTTACATTCTCATCAGTTCCACTTCCTCCAACAACTATGTTCTTTCATTTATGTGTATTCTCACCTCCATGGCTTCATAACTCTAATGGTTTCTCATCAATTATCCTCTCTCCATGATGATTTATTTAGTCGTTTGCTATTTTAGGATTAATATGCTTTTAATTATGTGGTGTCATACTGTACAATCCTTTCATTTTGTATCATACAAATTATGATATTCAACTTTGTCTTTTATTAATTCTACTAATTAATCTTATACAATTTCATAATCACACTTGTATGCTACCTTTTAATGCACATTTGTTTATGTCATAATCAATGATATTCATATACAACTTTACTGTTAACTTGATCATGCTTATATGATTATACTCATCTTATTTTATGATATTTTTTAATTTTGTCATTTATTACTCATCTCTTACAATAAAGTATTCTCACCCTGATGGGTTATACTCACCCTTCATCATTATAGTAAATCTATATAGGTATGGATGAGTTATCCTTGTTATATATCATATATAGTAAAATATGTAAACATAAATAAGCTATCCTTATCCTAGGCCTTTCTCACCTTTTTTAGGTATAATAAACTATGTAGATGTATATAATATAATAAATAGCTCATCTATATTTATACAAATTCTATTAGACATGATATAATATGAGGACATGATATAATATAATAAATAGCTCATCTATATTTATACAAATTCTATTAGACATGATATAATATGAGGACAACCCAAGGAAAGAATATCACTTTCCGTATCTATAGTGTTCTACTATATATTTGTGGTGTGTGAGGTTATAATATGGTATAAGATTATTTGAGGCTAATATATTTAGAGGTATATCAATAATTTTATTTTCTTAATTGATAATCAAGCATACCAAAAACCTATATTCCAAATAATTTTTTATTTATTAACTTATAAAAGTTTATATTATATTGCATGTCAATATCCTTATTATATAATACCATAAATTAATAACTCATGAATTAAATACTAGATAAATAATGATAACCCAAGAAAATAATTACATAATTATTACATTTGTATAAAAATTTTCTTATATTTGTGAATTTTATAAAAAGAAAACATAACAAGAATGTGATTTTATAAATAATATAAAAATAATTTATCCGCATATTTACATCATAATTACTAAGTTTAACCAGTATCCATAATGCATTAAAAATAAAATAAAAAATATTCTAAAGCTCATAAAGTTTATTAAAAGATAATAGCATGAAAAAATTTATCACTTTATTAAAAAAATTATAAATTAGTTTATTAATATATTTATATCATAATTATCAAATTTAATATCTAAATATAAAAGTTAACTTCTTTTTTTAATCTAAATCTTTTCTAAATTTTTTACATTATCATGTATATTTAATGCTCAACATATGTCCTATATATGGCATGTTTATTTAGGAATTTAAATCATATTAATTTCTTATAAGCCTTTAAGTTATTGCCTTAGATCGTACTTATGTAATTCTCTCATTGTACCATATGCTGTGTCAAAAATAAGCATTTTGAATTATATCAGACTGTATAATTTCCAAAACCAATATTTTGTTATTTATATCATTTCTAAACATATAGTATGATCCCTAATATTGTACTGTATGATTTTTATTCTCTCTTAATTTTGTTACTTTGTTAATCATTCATACCTTTCTAATACTGCCATCGTAAAGTACGATCAATTCATTATTTCTCACTTTACATAATACAATCTTCTTAATCAAATCATACATTTCCATTGTTAATCCAACACCAAAATATCATACCTTATAATGACACATGATGTACAACTCTAATGTAGTCTCTTCCCTCTCAAGGCTTAATTATTTTTCCATAGCTTTAACTAACTATTCAGCACGATCAACTTAGTCACACTATATAATATTTCATCTAAGACTTTCTACAATATTCTTTTATAATCTTGTTTCTTATAATTAATAGATTTTGTATTTTAAAAAATTTAGCTTTGATTAATAATGTTATTGATCCCACAAGACATTATGAGATTTATGTTGGTATTTACAACTATGTTCATATGATGAACCTCACAACTCAACACATAATACAAATATGACACATATATTGTTCTAATGCGATGAACTCGGCACCTCAACCTATAACTTCAATTCTTCTCTGACTATTATAACCCTAAAATTTTTCTAATGTGATTATCTTATACCCTGTTTCATAATAGCTTTCCTTACAAGATTAAAATGATCGTACCATATGATGTAGACCAAATTATTTGAATGATACATATTAATAATAGCTAACAACTCTCATTCTATATGCTTTGCTTTGGTTCAATTCAAATTAGCATCGATTCACTCCATACCACATCTAAATTAATTTAAATCTAGTTCTTACTTATAACATAATCATATTTTTTATTTATGTAAAACTAAATTAATTTTAAAAAAGAATCAATTTAAATGTCTATCTTTTTTTGGATAACTAATACTCAATTTCCTTTGCTATTTGCTTGTGGTAGTCTCTCTTCTTCTCATCTTCTTGCTTTTTATCTTCTTCTCAAGCTACAACAAAGTTTACCCAATGGTTCTTCATACTTATAGTTTTCTCTCTATAATAGAGCTTCACCTTCACTCTCTCTTCTTTGCTCGCAAAAATCATAGCATAGTAATGATGCCTTACTCCACAACCTCCTTGACTCACTCCTTCTTGGTAGTTCTTAACAACACTACTCAACTTTGTAACAAGCTTCACACATTGATCTTTCAAACATCTTTTCTTTTATCGACTCAAACCTTAATTCACTCTCATCAAATTTTATAAGTTCATTAAAAACATCATTATTAATTTATAATTGATAAGATTAGGGAACAATGGATGTGCAATCATATGAAATGCATGTGTATTAAAAAACATTTCTTCTATTGAATTATTTGTATCATATTTTTTTTGAAAAAAATAATTATCATTGAAATAAACTTCTAGCACCACACAAAATGGTCATAAAAAGCCAACAAAAATCATAATCATAAAAACTAATATTCTACCCCACCTACATTTTATTATTTACAATTCTATGTATGTGTTATGAATTTTATAACACAAAACAAGAAAGATATAGAATAAAAAATTGAAAGATAACGATTGACTGGATAAGCTTAATGATATATATTATCATGAGAAATGTGAAAATTAGAACATAAAATTTTATCTATGACTTTATCTCATATCAATATGACTTTATCTATGACTTTATCTCTTGTTATTATTGGTACTTAAAATGAGAGGCATAATTGAAATTTGAAAATTAGAAGATAAAATTATATCTATGACTTCATCTCACAATTGATCAATATGACTTTATCTCTTGATATTACTGGTACTTAAATGTGGGGCATAATAGACAGAGATCTCACTATCATTAGTACTTTATAAATAAAAATGTTAAAGGGTGATTCCATGTTAGAATTGATATTTGACCTCATTTTTGCTGTTGTGAGCACTTCAACACTAGGTAACAAAGAGTAAAGACCTATTTTTATAAGTATTTTAGTGAAGGCCAGTTGTGGTAGGAGATGTACTTTGATGGCTTGGTCAATTATCGACAGAGGTCATGTGATATGATTGATACCACATAGATATAACATAATATAGAATCTTATAAAGAAAGGATAGTAGTCATATAAAAAAATGCCTTAATAGAGAAAGAAAAGAATAAAAATAAAAATATGAGAAAATTAAAAATTAAAAATAAGAAAAGAAAGAGATAATATTACTACTATATAATATTAGTATTATATGATAATTATATACATACTTGATTACAGAATATACAAGCTCATATGCAAATATTCAACATATTTAATATTTTTTATCATACATTCTTATTTACTGCTTCATATTTATTTGTATGCTATATATCACGATTTCACATTACTTTACTACTTAAATCTAATAGTTTAATTTTTATATATATTATAATTATACATACCTATATTATAGATTAAGAATGAGATATTTATAGAGTTTAGGATTCCTAGAAGTTATAACATTAGATCCTTTATGTGAGGAGATGCTTTCTTTTGAGAACTCTATGAGGTGTTTTGTATATATGACAGATATTGTATAAAAAAAGTTATTTCAACTTTTATTTTTGAACAATATCTTTAAGAAATTAGCATAATTATTTATATAATTATTTAATTGAATTTAATATTTTAATTTGTAATGTTTTTCATCATCTCTATTTTACAAGGTGCCCTCAAGGTTTTTGTTTCTTACTATATTAATTTATTTAATATTTTTTTATTTTGGAGTATATTAATACCTTTAATTAATATTAAATCAAGTAATGCATGGCACAAGTAATGCATTGTTATACTTCAAGATCAAGGACTATAAGGATCAATAATCACATAAATAAAAGGAGAAAAATATTTGTTTTATATATGTAAATCATAATTTTAAGTTGTAAAAATGAATTTTAAAAAATAATCTACTTTGATTTATGAATGATGACCAAAGATGATTAATTCATAAACATAATAAATTCAGGTTATGACCATAATATCCAGGACTAAAGAAAGTAGGTACTGATCATAAGGCAATATCTTAAGGTTAAAATCATTGGACAAGAAACATCCTATAGCAAGCATTAAGGTAAAGTGGCATATATATGATACTTCAAAAAAATAAAATGGGAGGTGACATTACTCAACCACTTACAATGAGTAAAAAGTTTGACATTTTGGCTTTGGACATTAGTCTTTGACTTAGTCCAAGTTCTTTCCATTTCTCAAGAGTGGGACCCAATGACTTAATTATCTTCTTCTAAGCAATAAATTTAACAAATGGATAATTTTTTTTACACTTTTGCTCCAAATGATTAGTAATACACTTTGATAAAAAAATTACCTAAATAATTGGTAACTTGCAATTTAGACCATAATAACACTATTTTCATTTGTATCCCATTTAGTCAGCACAATTGCTTCCAAAATAGGTACATTTTTGTTCTTTGGATCCTCTTCCTCTTTAGTCATAATAGCACTCTAACTTTTTTTGAGACATGTTTTCTCCTTGTATTGGCTTTTAGAAAAGAAGGCCTCATGTTCGTTTAGCAAGTCGAGGTCAACTCTAATAGGAATATCAACAAGCCTCTCTGTTCATAAGCCCATCATGATACAGTGTCATGATTTTTGTTTTGCTACCAACTTAGTTGATCTTCAAAAAATACAAATATGGCCAATGGAGAAGTAGCCATCTTTTCAGTCAAACCACTTGAGATGTGGATTCAACTACAACTTGATATGCATCAAATTTTGGAGGTGTCATCACCTAAAGAACATTATGGGATCTGATGACTCTTAATAACTATTAAGGTCATCCTTTAAAAGAAGGTTAATGGTGTGATCATTATGAATGGTTTAAGGGAAAACGAAGTTGAGTATTTTTCACTTTCAAGTATCTTATCCAAGGCCTTAGTGGAGAACTTGCTGATTTTGAGTATACAAGACAATGGTAATGTAAAATTTGAATAGCTCTCACTTGAGGATTACACTTAGAAAAAGAGCAAGATGAATCATCAACCCATCAACACCATTATATGTAGGTGAATATGCATATTTTTTGACATGTCATATGATAAGCTAGTCATATAATCCTTCATTATTCATCATAGACGTCCAAATAATAAAAAAATCATATGATAAATTAAAATATAATTTTTTATTTTCATAATAATATTTGAATGATTTTGACCAATCAAAGAAAGAACACATATAGACCAAGAAAAAGTTTCCCAACTCTAACAAAATAATGCTTATCTCATGAGTTTTTTTGTTGGCTAATTTCATTTTCTTATAAAGCATTTCAAAATCTCATATTATAATAATATTTTTCCTCTGTTTATCATTTGGGTACAACTTTTTTACTTTAGTTTTCAAAATAAGCTATAAAAAGGCTTTTTTAAAACAATAATTGAAAAAAAATATATTTTTTCAGTAAAAGGCTCCATAGATGCATTCATTTCAGGACACGTGGTCTTTTCATGAAATAAAAGTAGGAGTAGAAGTTGTGCTTATTCTGTGAACAACCGCTACACGTCAAAAACGACTGAATCGGCCTCGGTTGGTCACATCAAATGGTCCCGATATCAAAGCAACGTTAGCACGTCCCCAAATCATCTCGTAATTTTCAATTTACACCTAATTAAATGTAAAGTTTTATTTTCATAATTATTTACTACTAACTAATTTTGTTTCAACGGTTAGCATCCACTCGTCCGACAAAATGACTAAACGTGAGAATTTTGCAGAATGCCAATCGAGTAGTATTAAGAATTTGACACGTGCATTTCAGCGCTGCTTCACATGTGGAGAAAGGCCAAATGGGGTTACTGCCATATGGAAAATACAAAGGTTATGGCTTCCGCAAAAGAGCCGTTGCTTTCACTATTTGTACGACCCAATCTTTTCTTGGTTTTTTTTCAGATTAAAATAACTTACTGTAAGCAGAGAATATTTAACAAATTAAATAACCAACTGTTGGGATGTGCAATATGGTTCATTCATATTTTAATAGGGATCATTTTGAGGGTTTGCATGGAAGTACAAATTGAGCATTTCGAGAAGGAATTTTAAAAAGCAAACAGGAGAATGGATGGGAAACGTTTTTGAGATATACCAACCTCTAAAAGAAATTTCTTTGCGACATAAATAATACAAATTTAATGAAATGATATAGATATTGGTGAAAGATATAAGAATACAAAAAGAAGCATAAAGAAGAAAGAGTTTTGTATTTCACACATTTAATACATGTTATAAAATTATGTTGTAGTGGAAGTTTATCTTTGATCTATCTTAAGCATTAGTTTTCACTTTCTAAAAGATTTTCATCATAAATTTTATAATTTTAGTTACTTATGTTTTGTTTAAGATTATCTTATTATTCTTTGCATTTTGATAATGATCACCTCTCAATTTTATTTTTCATATCAATAAGATTTTACACATTTAATTATAAACAAATATGCGTGTGTACATATATACTCGTGCACATCATAATATTGTATATATATACACACAAACACACAAAAGAAGAGTCGAAATTTTTTAAAATATTATTAAGATTTAAAAGCCATATATAAACTTAAATGGAAGGATGTGTATGTGAACAATAAATATTAGCAACATGTGTACATTAAAAGGAAGATTAGATTATTTATTACTAAAATATTAGCGAGTTTATTTTTGTGAAAGATATAAGAATACAAAAATAAGCATACCAACAAAGGATTTTCATTTTGGATACATTCAATAGATGTTGTAAAACTATGTTGTAGCAGAAGTTTTTCTTTGACCTATCTTAAGCATATGTTTTTGCTTTCTAAAAGATTTCTTTCATAAATTTTATAAATTTATTTACTTATGTCTTGTTTAAGATTATTTTATTATTCTTTTAAGTTTAATAATGATTATCTTTCAATTTTAATTTTTACATCAATAAGATTTTACTTATCTAACTATATATATATATATGACACATACACACACAAAGACAGTTCAAAATTTTTTAAAAAATTATAAAGATTTAAAATCTTTATATAAACATAAAAGGAAGCATGAAAATGTGCACACTAAAGATTAGTAACATTCGTACAAAAGACTTAACGAGTCTATAGTAAATGATTCAAACTTAAAAATAAGGGTACAATATAAGCTATGTTAACTAAACAATTTTTTTAGAAATTTATTCATTAAGAATTGATATTCACTACAATAATATGCAGTTATTTTTTGTATATGTTACTTTATGTTTTAAAAGTATATAAAAATTTAAATTTATTGATTGAGTTGATAAGAAGAACAATATTCATTTAAATTTTTTTTTAGATGTATTCAACAAGATTCCCTTTATTTTATCAAAGTTTATTTATGGTATTATTATGTATTATTTTTTATGTATATGAGATGTGGTTTAGTAAGAGCAAAATAAATTATTAAGAATAAAGTTCTAGTTTTTTATAAAAAAAATTTAAGAAAATAATTTAAAAATTATTTTTAAAAAGTTTGAGAAAATATATAAAAATAATTTTATGACAAAAATATACATAGGTAACGGACACATAGCATTCACTATTTGATTTGGATCCTGAAATGAACGTTTCTGATTGAATCCTAATTTTACAATTCGAGATCAATCCTGGCCGTTGGCTCTAGGCAGCCTTGATCTAGGCCACTGGATTGTGCATAGGTTTTCCTACTTTTATTAAAATAGCATGTCCAGAAACAACTTGAATTAGAAACTTACTACAGTGGTTACACATCGTCTCGCATATCTGGCTCGGGTTCGAGCCTTCTGTTTGGCATTTTACTATGTTTACTTGCAACATTTTTCCTTGATTAACCTAAGCCGTCGGATCGTGCCTGCCCTTCTACCTTCATTAACCTTAGCCACCCGATCGTGCCTACCCTTCCACTTTCTTTGATAATTGCATGAGAGTTTAGTACCATATCGCCCAAATTACATTGCCATTGCTCTCTAAAAGCTTTTTGGTTCGTATGACTCGAGCCATTTGGGGTTGTCTCCCCCTTCCTTGACCAAGATTTGATCACTTGGCTTCCTTTCAGCTTTCCCTACGACTTGATTTCGTACTGTTCCATTCCGTTCAGCTTTCTCTACATGCTAATTTTGTACTGTTCCATTCTGTTCGGCATTCCCTACTACCTTCTACCATATGATATTGGCATAAAGCTTGCTTGATGAGTAGTATATACTATACATAATGTAAAAATTAACAATATCAATTATAATATCTAAAACTCTTGCTTATTAGAATAGATGCCTAAACGTCAACATCATTATTATTGAAGGATTTTACCTTATTGTCGATGATGTCTACAGCTTTGTGATTAGCATCCAACCCATAACACTGTGAAATCCCACCTATATTATTGTATTAAGTATCATTTTGAGCAATTATTAAATAAGAATTTTAATATACAAATTGAGAAGAAAACTAAATCTCAAGTGAGAAATAATAGTAGAACTCTAATTTGCCAATTTAGTTGAAATTCCTCTTTAGTTAAACTGGAAAGACAATTATTTAACTCCTAAAGTTACTTGCCAACTTTCCTTTCCAAAACATTAGCTGCACATTCTCCTTTGTTCCCCAATGAGCCTCTTAAAAATTCCATAATCCTTTGTATCATTCATTGCACTAGGTGAGAAAGATAATGCAAGAAAATGCTCTGAATATATACATATATATTAAATTCCCAAAGCACAAATCCTTTAACTAGATGGACTAAATAAATATCAAAATAAATAAGTGATCTATTACAAAAATATATATAACCATCAAATCCAAAATAAATACTATACTAATTTTATATAAAAATGCTTATGAGAATCATTATACTAGCTAACAAGTAATATTCTAATCTATAACATCCAAATTTATATCTCATAATGTAATTGATACATTACTTATGATATAAATACTTGTAAGACTTTAAAGAGTTTAATAAGTAAACAAATAAAATAATAATATATAAAAATAATGATATAATAAAAAAATATAGTTTTTTCATAACAATTAAATATTATACATATAATAAAATGTTATTATATAGAAAAGGTAATAAATTTAACAAAAAATATGAACATGTAAATGTATATTTTGTTATTTTCATATTTTTTATTTGTTACATTTTGTAACACTTAAAGATAAGTTCATTATTTCTTCATTCCTTTCATTTCTAATACATTTAGACATATCCCAAATTCCACTCACTTTAGATCATTATTCTCTAAAATCAATGCCAATAATATAGATGTAATAATAGAATATCCACACCATAATAGGGTTTCATCCTCCCAAATCATTTATAGTAGAATCATGTTGATATAGATATGATATCCTCACTTCATATCATATAAAATAAAATTATGTAGACATAGTTGGACTAAACTCACCTTATGTCATGTATATTAGACTCATGTAGATGTAAATGGGCTACCTTGCCCTATATTATATATAATATGATTTTATAGATATAGATAAGTTATCCTCACCACAGGTTCTTCTTATTTTTTATCATGTGAAGTAGAATTTGTATAGATATAAATGAATTATCATTGTCTTATATCATGTATATTTATTACATGTGAGGTCATAATATAATACATGAATATTTGAGGATAATATATTTAAGAGGTATTTTACTCTTTCTACTTCATTTTCTTATTTGATAATAAAGCATGTCAAATATTTACATATAAATCATTTTTTATCCCATTAATTTATAGAATTTTTTTATTATATTATATGTCAATGTCCTTGTTATATAATTTTATAAAAGAATAACATATGAATAACATGTCATATAACAACGTATTATAAAAATATGATAACTTAAGAAAACAATTACATAATTACTAGATTTGTATAAAACATATTATAATATGTTTAATGATGTATAATAGATTTATATTTTTGTCATGGTCTAATTTGGAGTCTATAATATTAGAGATGCTTAATAAATTATTAAAAAATATGAAAAAATATTATAAATTCATTAGGATTAGATGATGTGTACAATATTTTAAAACTATTTAAAGAATAGTATTTTAAAGTTGTAACGTTGATTATTAAGTTGAGTAAGTGGTAATATTTTAAGTGTTAAGCATAAAATATTATAAGATGATTTTTATTACATTCAATTTCATACATATAAAATAAACAATTTAAGATAAACTATACATGAAGTGTTTTAATAGAAAATGATAATGAAACTTTAAATTACTATCTAGAAAATGAAAGTGACTAAAACAATGTATCTTTTTTATCATGATGTGGGTGTTGATGAAAATAAGAATTTGCTAGGTTATCAACTATTCTGATAGAAGTTCTCTTACATTAGATCATAGTCTCTTGTAAGGGTTTGTTTGTTGGCTCTCTTGATGAAATTTCTCACACATTTGATCCTTGTCTCTCACAAGAAAAGTTGGAATCTCTCTAACTAGAATTAGGTGCTCACACTTTGTTCACAAATGTTAAAGTATAGAAATAAAAGAAATTTAATTCCATCATTTTTTCTCTTCAACATAGTGAATATCCCTATTTATAAGGATCTCAAAAGTTCATCAACAATTTTTTAAAAAATGAAAAAATAAAAGATTAAAAAACTACAAATTTAAATAAATTAAATAGTTTTCCAACTATCCATGCATTTTGGGAGACAATAACGACAAGCAACAAAATGATGGGGCAAGAAGCATAGACAAAGCTGCTAGTCTAATTTTTTGGTAGGTGAAGATCATGAAGAACTGAACTGGTTTTGTAAGGACTGGTGGGTTGGTGTAGGTTGATGCAAGTCAAGCAGATCAACTAGTGTTGTTGAGTCAATTTGGGTCACATGGGTGTCGCGTTGGCTTATGCTGCTATAGTGGGGGTAATGGTGTCAGATCGCAAAAGGCGACAAAATGAATAAAAAAATTTAATTTTAAGTATTTTTTAAGCAAATTTCAACAAACTTTTACACTGATAGACTTATGAAACTGGTGTGATGCTAATGGATGCATATTTGTGAGCTAATATTAGACACTCCTGCATCATTGATGCTTTTCAAAAAGATAACTTGAAAATATGTCATTTTTTAAATGACATAAAAATGGTTTGCTAGTGCATTTATATCACGGTTTTTAGATTTACCTATAATAAATAATTTATAAAAAATGAAATAAAATAATTTCAATACTTATAATCTCAATTAAAAGATAAAAAAATTATATCATTTCATAGATAAATTATAAATTAATTTACGATTTTATTTGTATCATAGTTATCAAGTTTATCTACTTGAATCGATGAGTTGATTTCCTTTTCTAATCTTATCCTTTTCTTGATTTTCTATAATGTGATGTGTATGTATTGGTCAACAAATATCATATATTTAGTATGTTTAGCCAACAACTAAAATCGTATTAATTTCTTATAAACACTTAAGTTGTTGTCTTGGAATGTACTTATATGGCTTCTTTATTATATCACAAGATCTATAAAAAAATAAGCATTTTGAATTATATTGAACTTTTATAATCTTTCAATTGTATTATCTAATTCCCAAAATTAGCACTCTATTATTCATGTCATTTTTGAACATGCACTTTGATCACTAGAATCATATTATACAATGATACCATATTTTAACATCATTCATATTTCCCATTAAACACACAATACTTCCCACAACATTGTACTATATGATTTTTACTCTCTCTCTCTCCCTCTTTCTCTCTTTGTCCTACTAGCTTGCTAATCATTCATATTACTATGATGCTCCCGGTGTAAAGTATGAACAACTCATTGTTCCTCTTTTCAGACAATATGATCCCTTGAGCATAACATACGTTTCTACTGTTAATACACCCTAATACATCATAACTTATAATGATAAACAACATACAAGTTTGATTATAGTGTCTTCTCTCTCAAGAATTAACTATTTTGTCAATAGCTCTAATTAATCATCCAATATGATCAACTAAGTCATATTCTATGAGATTTCATTTAAAATTTTTTACACAATCATTCTAACAAACTTGTCTCATGCTTCAATTAAATCACTATTTCTTTCATCCAATATGATTCCAAGCATCATACTTATATGAATCTCACTACTTGACCTTTAACCTAGAGGATCATCTAATACAATCATTATAATTATATCAACATAATCATATATTTTACTTTAATTACAACATACAAAATCAATACCCATATTGCCTTCATATAGTGAACCTAACAACTCAGCACATTCTACAAGTACCACACTCATATCCTCCTTATGTGATGAACTCAATGTCCCAACTTATAAATTAAATTCTTCTCATACTAGTACAACTCCAAATTTTGTTTAATATGATTGTCTCATGCCATCTTTCATTATAGCATTTTGATCCTTTATTATTTATGGTTTTAAACTAATCATATCATATAATATAGATCAACATACATAAAATACACATTAATAACAAATATCTCATCCTTTATCTCTTGAGTTCACTTCAAATCACCATCAATTTATTTCATACTACAGCATAATTAATTTAAACCTAGTTCTCTGCCCGGATCACCTATCATGGATGGGTTTGCAGCCTATGGTACTCCTTGATTGGAAGAGGGTTGTGACCCTTTTGGGACGTGCGGGCAATATGCTGTCAAATGAGCAGATGTTTTGCACAAAGAACATGGGTTAGGTTTCCAATCATAGAGAACTTCTTGCTCTAGGTGAGTTCCATTTGTATCCAACTTCAGGCTACTAGGAATCAAGATCCCCAAAAGGGGGTGGGGGCCTCACATCGACTTCTACACAACAAATATTATTATTTTTATTTGCAAAAATCAAAGTAAATTTAATAAATATCAATTTAAATACTTAAACTCTTCTTAGTTACTTATTTTCCTTTGTTATTTTCTTTTTGCAGTCTTTCTTCTTCTCCACTTATTTTGTATCTCTTCCTCGACCTAAAACAAGGCTTTTTCAAAAGTTTCACAACTTCTCCTTCTTTCTTATAATTTTCTCTCTATACCCAAGTGTCTTCTTCACTCATTCTCCTTTGCAAAATGAAAAGTACAGCACTATAATGATACCCTTCTCAAATTTTTGAACTCTGTTGGTCACCTCCTCTTAATGGTACTTGATAATGCTACTCAGCTCTTTGATAACCTTCACAAACTCAAGTTCTCAGTCACCTTCACACATATAGACTCCAACCAAAATTCTCTTCCATCAGATTTTATTAGTGTGCTAAAGGCCATCATTATTAGTTTCATAATTGATTTGATTAAGGAAAAGCATGTAGGTGATTTGATTAAGTGCATGTAAAATAAAAAAAACTAATTCTTTTATTTAATTAATTATGTCACATCTCTTTCAACCAAATAATTATCATTGAAATGCACTTCTACCACTATGCCAAATGTCATAAGAAGCTAGTAGAAAACTATAACCATGAAAATTAATATTTTATCATTCTAATATTTTATTATCTATAATTCTATCTTCTATCAAGCTAATTATAAATATACTAAAATTCTTAAAATTATAAATCTAGCTAATCATAATTTACTTTTTACTATTTATGATTCTACTCTCTACAAATTTATTTTAATCAAACAAAAAATTTTAACTATTATAAATCTATCATAAATAATATCTTAGAAATTATAATGAAGCTTATTACATAAAGGAAGGCCCTGCTACTTATGGAGAAGCCAAGAGCAAAGAGAAAGTCCATCAAGCAAGAAAAAGGAGTAAAGGGAAGGGAACTATTAGGAGGGTCTCCATTGGAAGAGAAGAGACTATGAGAGAGAAAGAGGAAGCATCAAGTGAAAACAAAAAATGAGAGACATTAAAGCAAATAGAATAAGAGAGAGAGAAAAGGAAACATAATAACATGTATATAATAGGAGCATATGGGAGCAAGGAAGAGTGTTGACCAAGAGGAAAAAAATGAAAAAGGAAAAAATAGAGGAGAGAGAGAGAGAAGAGAGTGAAGTATTATAGCAAAGTTTGGGGAAAAAAGAGAGACACTGTGAGAAATTTTGGTGGTGAGTGGAGAAAAAATGAATTTTGTGAAAATGTTTGAGAAAGAAATTGAGCCAAGCCAAAAGCAAAGTAAAAGAAAAAAATAAATATTTGTGATGTTATCATACAAGAGAGAGAAAGGAAGAAAAAGAGATAAATCAATTACTTGGATAAAGGGGAGGATTTTGAAAAAAATCCAATAGCAAGTAGTTAATCATGGAAGATAATGTTAAGCTAGTGAAGGCTTCATGAATACAAATCAATTTGTTTGGTGTGACTATTACATCACAAAATTAGTCACCATTATTGCGTATCATAGGTGCATTATTATGATGTATTGGTGGATGTTGTTTTATTACTTTTAGTTTGGATTTGAAAAAGAAAAAGATTATTGGTTCGCATAGTTTCACGTGCATTACATGTATGATATATTACTATTAGTGACTTGTTAACAAAATATATTCATGTTTAAGCAAATTATTTCATGGGTGACTATTTTCTTGGATGTAAACCATGTTTGTTAGTCATAGTTGAGATTATCATGTTTTATTTCACATGTTAATATTGACATGCTTAAAACTATTATGGGATGTTTCATATGTTTTGGCATTATGTGAGTTATATTTATAAAAAATTGAGACATCATCATTAAAATAACTATGAAATTATAAGAGAATTATTATGAGTTTACACACAAAGAAAACCAACCATATATGGAAAGGACTCGAGGGTGTTACTTCGGTCAAACAGGGCCTCTCAAGTTTGCATCCTAAATTTAATATGAGATTCCTTAAAATAGAAATGTAAATTTTCATGAGAAATTGATTAATGAGTGCTACTCTAATAGAATGAGGCTCACTAGAGTGCACTTTTATTTTTTTGTTTCATCATAAGGTGTTGCTAAGGCTCCTTTGAATTTTAAACTTAAGGTCAGTAGATCATTGATGATTAAGAAAAAAGATAAATTAATCCTTTGAAATATAAAAATTAGCAAAGGGATAGTATTTCATTACATATAGTGAGAGCATTTCTTTACTATGTTTGTTTATGTTATTAACTTTAATATTTTGTAAATACTATAATATTTTACTTCACCTAACATGTGGCATAAGCCAAATATGTATGCTATATAGTTTTTGTTTATTAAGCTAATGTCATGTGCTTTGTTTTTGTTTGGTGTTAATAATTTTAGGTAAAATCTTAAGCATGTCATGTTACTTCAGGGGATAAGTAAGAGGTCATGGATTTTTTTGCATTTAATTTGTCTTAGAATTCTTGTGTTAGGAAAGTTTTATCAATGTATAACACTATTATGAAAACAAGGATATGGGTAATATTTTAGTGCTTATATTTTATTTATATTGCAATAGTTATTGTACGAACACAAATTTAAAAATAAAACATATATCTTTTATTTGGTTTTATTTAGAATTCAAACCTAACTTATATGATTGGATTTTAAAAACAATGATTTGACCAGTTGGTAATGCTAATGTGGGCCACCAATACATCATACAAATGCACTTATGATACACAATATTACTTAACTCTATTTCTATTTTTAGTGTCATACCAAAGATTTGATCTTAAAATTTATATCAATCTTCTACTTTCCAAGTTATAGTAGTTGTTATAATATTTCTCCTAAATTTTAGATCTCTCTTGTGATTCCTTTATTTGGCTATCCCAAATGCTTCAACAGCACCTCCTCTTACCCTCCTTTCTCTAAACTCTAAGACAAAGCAATTTCTATCCCTATCACTTATCAACTCTCCAACTCCCTCTAAGTAGCATGTCTCTCCAAAGAACACCATGTCACTCTTTTGCTTAGAATTTAAAAGTGTTTCATTGATACGGGTCGTTAACAAATGGGTTTCTTCTAGTGGTTCTTGGATTAGGTTTTAGGGCAATTAAGAATTTTTAGGAGTTTAGGAATTAATTAAATTCTTATTTAAATCAAAATTAAAAAATTATAATATTCCATGTACTTCACAATCAATTAAGTCTCCAAAAGTTAACTAATTAATTTTGTGTGATTCATATTAATGAGCTCTACTTGTTAACATAATTTCTTCCTTTTTGTTGACGTTTAATATTTTTAATAATTTTTTAAACTAAAAATCCTCAATAAACTTATTGTATTATTTTTCTCAATATTTTTTATACTTTTAATTCTATGATCGTCGAACTTCTTTTTTGTGTTAATTTTGTTAATCTTATTTTTTTAAGCTCTAGTGTTTAGAAAAATTTCATAATCTTTTTAGTTCATTTAGTACTTTTTGAATTTTTGGAATTTTTCTAAATTTATAAATATTTCCTTATTAATCAAAAACCCATTTTTAATACTTCAAAAATATTTAAATTTTAATAATTTTGTTTCATTAGATTCCAAATAACTCATACATTTTATTTTTCACTTCATATCTCTTTTTTTAGATGTCATACCTTTCTTTTATGATATAAGGTTATTTGAAAAAGTATTAAATAATACTTAAAAAAATTTTAAAAAAATATCCAAAAATCCAATTAATTCCCAAAAAATAACAAATGTTTTGGGATGGTAGACCACATCACGACAGTTACGGGCGTAAAAATGCTTATTAAGGAAGAATTTTAAAGCATCTTTTAAATTAATTTTCATTTTATTTTTAAATTTGTGTCAAAATGGCTTCTCAAATTTTTTAATTTCCCATATTTAAAACTAAATCGTGCCAATCATTCATGTTTTCAAAAATTATTTTTTAAAAAATATAAATTTATTAAATTTTGCATATAACATGAAAATTTTAATTTATTTTTAAAAAAATCAAAAAAATGAAAAAAATTTTATAAAAATTATTATTCTTTTGAAATAGTATTCTTTAATATCATTGTAAAATAATATTTTTAATATTTAATTTAGATTTCAATAATAGTAATATAAAATTTAACTTGAAATATATAAATAAGAAATTTAAATATTTGTGAGCTGTCCAATGGAACACAAGGTTATGTGGTTCTTGCAATTTCAAATAATTCTCAAAAAACTTCGTGGCAATATGACTAAATAACATGAAACCATCGAAAACATCAACATATCACATATGCAAACAGAAAGGATTCTTCAAGCTTGAGCTAAAACTGGAACCTGCTTGGCCCGCTCTTAGTCATCTTTGCGTGCACATAGGCTTCATGATTGTCCATCCACTTGCTATTCCTGAAGCTGCATGCAAAGGCGTAAACCACCAGGAGGACGATTAGGATCACGATGTTGACGACCGACACCTTCCTCCAACTATGCCGCACTTTCACCAAGACCATTTCCACTTCGAAGAGAATGCTTCTTCTTGACATGAAAGATGAAGTACGAGGAGTTGCCTTTGCCTCTAGACATTACGGCTTATAGGATCAAGGTAGAATAGACTCCCTCAGCATTAGATCTTGAGCAGCTGTCTGGTACCTAAATAGCGGTGGAAGGGAACCTAGTAGGAGCTAAGCTCAGGGAGGGGAGAAGAATATGCACCACCAGCCACGCAAGGACTAACTGTTGCAGCAAGAGGCTAAAAAATATACTATTAACCCATAAAATTTCTTAAATCATTGAATTCAAATTTTATATTTTATAATTTATTTTGATATATTAAATTTATGTTTAACTATAAATATTAGAGTTCATATGTCTTTTGTGTGATATCACTTGAATGAGAACTACTTATTTAACCTTGGAGGGGTTTAGTTAACACGAAGCCATGCAATGTTTCTTCAAAGAAGTATTTTTGGAACGAGATTCATAGGATTTCCCCAAATAATCATAATCATATCACACACTTGATAGTGGAGGGAAGATTCTATTCATTCATAGATTTATTGCAATTTGACAAATGTTTTGTATCTCAAAATCTCTTCTAACTTGTAACAATTTCTTGATCATATATATGTTTTGTTTCTAATTGATCCACTAGAGAGATTATTATTTAATTCAAATTTAAAAATTATTAATCTAAAGGACATAACCTCACTTACAAACCATAATAAAAAGAAATGGGTATTCAAACCATAGAGAAATAAGTGATCATTGTTATAAAATATGAAGTAAAACAACAATAAGGGAGAGGTAAATTATGCATTTAACGAATTTTTTTATTCAAAAATTAGAAGAATAAATTTTTAGCTTTAAAATAAAATTTTATTTTATAAATACCATCAACAAAATAAGATTACTGAATAATAAACAAAATGCATGAAAAACTTTTAAGTAGTTGAGCCAAAATCTTTGACTATATCCATCCCCGATCCCTGATCGAGTTTCTCAACTCAAGAAGTTAAAAAGTATGCAATGTTCCTAGAGAATTTTAGGCAAGTATATATATTTTCAATCTTAATCTTTTCTAGAAATAAAACTTAACACAAAATCAAAGCAAAATTATACCTTTCATATTCTTTATTGAACATGGAGGTTTTACGTAGAAGTCCATTACCCCCAAAACAGATGTCCATGCATCATCTATTTCTTCCAAACCTTCAAGATATTAAACACCAGTTAATATCATTAGTTAGTTTGCGCTTAAGATTATAAGTAGAGGCCTCCCTTTTTCTTTTGAATAATGGATATGGAAATTAAAATTTTAAAAGATAAGGAAGAAATTAAACATTGGGAGAAAAGTTAGGATAACATCTAGGAAAAACAAATTATCACCTAAATCAAAACATTCAGAGGGTACCAAAATGATATTGAAGAGATGAAGAGATACGGCATATAGAAGGTATTGCTGATGGATCTCCAGCTCTAGCTCCAGCTCTTGCTGTAATTGAAAAGCAATTTTTTCAGCAGCTACGTGTGCTTCAGGACCAGTAGCTACAACAGAGCCCATAGACTCAAGAAGAGCCTGTTCACAAAGCAAGCACTCAAGAAGTAATAAGAACAAGAATTAATTGAAAAAATTATAAAACTTATTTAATAGAAAACCCATTTTACTAAATGACATGAATCCAAGTATCCCCTCGCCTTGATGATAATTGAAAAGGTGAATAAAGAAAAAATTATAATGATTTATTGGGATGTCTCTTCTAACAAAAAAATATAATGACTTTACTATTTACCTTGATGAACATGAAAATATTTTGGCCACTCATAGCACATAAATGATTAACATTAAAGTAAAATTAACATAAAAAGAATATAGATTAATGACAAACTTGAGGTGTTGATGGCATCATATATAATCTATTATCCAGGATCTGATTGAAAGTGGATAGCTCTTTCTCAATGAGATCCTTAGAAGTTGATGAAACATTTGCCACAGAACTACAAGTTGGAATGATCGTCCTCATCGCATGTTCTTGTGCGATTGTTGGTTGAAGGTCCTAGAAGGCTGATGCTTCCTATTAGTATAATACAGGAAAGTGAATGATCACAAAAAGCCCAATTAAAGAGATGCATCAAAAGAACAACACCACATCAGTTTGTATGATCAATTGTAAAATTCCACATATAATCAAATGAACGCAGTGAATTGTTTAAAGCCTTCATGAACCACCATGAATACTGTAGCTAAAGAACAATTGGATTAGCTAATTTAGCTACACTAAAAATTTCATGACATTTAAACAAAGATTATCAATGATCAATTGTCTATGAGTAATTTGTAATAAACTTTTCAGAAATAACATTTATGATGTTGTACTTTAAAATGAATAAACATTTTATGACATTATTAGAGCCAACATAAGACATGGAATGACTTGTCCCAAAAAAATCTTTTTCAAGTGGCACAACAAGAAACTAGTGAGAAGAAGGAAACATGATGTAAATAAGATATATGAAAAAACTCTAACCTTTTAATTAAAGAAAAACTTAAACAAGCAAATTATAAAAAAGATTCTCAAACTCTTGACAATAATTTCAAGGCCAAATCACCTCTCATATGGATTGAGCAACTCATATCAATACTAAAGCTTTACCTAATGTTCCCATTTTATTAACCGAGTCCTTGGAACATTAGGAAATAAGAGATGCACATTATAATTCCAATCTTAAAATATTGGGAACTAAATATGTTTAAATATAAACATTTTAAAAACAAAAATCTACCAAACCTTTGTTTGATGTAGTCAGGTTTCAAATTCATGCTTATTTACAAAACTCTTGCACAGTTACAGTAAATGGAGCATAACCTCTACAAATATTGAAATTTGATAGTCTAAAAAGCAATGGGAAGCAAGAAAAATGTTCTAAAATTTTCTAAATGATAACTCGACCAAAATTCAACTAAAATGTGTCCAGAAAGCCTTGCCTTGACTACTCTTGTTGACACTCCTTGAGCTTTGTCATAGTCACCTCGAAAACCATCCTTTGTAGCAATGTCTTGCATGATGTTCCTTCTTCCCTAGGACTAAGCCTTAAGAACTTCAGTTAAAAACTCAAACATACCCTCAAGATGATAATTTACTTTAAGCATTGAGTGTCAAAACCACCTCAAGTATGCCCTCTCACAACAACAAACATCTTCTTAAACCTTCCTCTTGAAATCTTCATTCACCTTGAATCTCAAATATCTCTAGAGAATAACCTCTCAAGGTTCTTTTTATAACCTGGAGCCTTCAGTAGGCCTACAACATAACCTCTTGATGTTCTATTTATGATCCTTGAGCCTTCACTAGGCCTACAACATCCTTTCATGATTTCTTTCTTTTAAGACCTTTTTTGAGATAACTTTAAAAATCTCTTAGAAGATATACCCCTCTTTTGAAGGAGGGATTCACTCCAATATGATGTTTAGAGCTAAGGAATAGAAACAACTCAAGGGTAGTCCCTTCCTCTACAACCTTATTGTCTTTATAACCTTCTTATCATTAATGATAGACTGTGGTCAAGTTCCTTCAACCTAACAAAAATAACATTATTCTTAATAACAACACCAATCCAATTTTCCCTTTCTGATTATCATCCTTGCCCCTCAATCTCCTCAATTTAGAACATAATTCCCAACAATATCTCTTGATATAACTAAGTCTCCAAGAAATAAAAAATTAAAAAACTTTAGAAAAAATGGAAATGGCTTAATCTAAGGATTCCTTCTTTTTGTTTTTGTTCCTGAAGCCATCATCCTTTGGCATCCAAACTCAACCATAATTCTTCTCAATAGAAATTATAAACATGCTTGATTGCCCATTATTGTTGAAGAGATAGAATGATAACCGTCATAATCTAAGTAATCCTATCAAATGCTTCATCAAGAAGCTGTTCTTTCCAAGATTCAACACAAGGGACCACTCATCTCCAAAATTATGAGTTACAATCTTGCATCAACTACCTTCATGGCTATCAAGCTATGCTACTTCCTCTATCTAGCTTCCTCATAGCTGGGATAAAACTTCCATAGAAACTACTTGAATTGACTCCAACTACAAATCTTTACAACTCTAGAATATAAAAGATTGTTTCATCACGCTAATGCATAATAAATTAGTTTTTCAAAGGATACCTTGCTGAAACTCGTACACTCAAAGATGCAAAAATACACTTCCAACTATCTAGCCATGCATTCTACTTCCTTACATCAACCACTACGAGATAAGATGCTTATCTTAGCCACCACTTTGAAAGATTTCAAGAAATCATTGTCACTTGGAGCCATAAGATCACAATGGTCATCATTCCATCACCTAAAGTTCTTTCTTCTTCACCTCTTATCATCTTCTATGCTTCTTCTTGAAGTGGACTCATCTCCAACTATCAACGATCCTAAAAATTACGTTTCATCGCCTCATGTCTCACCATCTCCATCAAAAGTTGTCCTTGTTGAGTTAGAAAAGCCACATCCTCTTACAATGATATAAATATTTACCTTACTAAGTATTTTCTCTTCTAATGTTGCCTTTATCCTCAACAATATTTCAACATCTCAAGTAGACCATCCATTTACCAAGATCTACATTAAGTATAATCTAATACTCTAATGGAAAAATATGATCCATCTTACAGACAGAATGATTACATTACCACCACAAGAACATGTAGAAAGAAATAAAATGCAATACAAATTTGTTACATATAGAAACTCCAACTTTTCAATTAAAGAAAACCTAAACTACTCTACTTATGAAGTAAATTCTCAAAAACTTGGCAACAAGTTCAAAGAAAACACCTCTCACATAGAGTAATTATTCATAGTACCCCCAATCATGAAATCACATTACACTCTAAAGTACCAAGCCACTTGCACTAATACCAATAACTCCTCCACAAATCAATTTTATAGTCTAAAAGCTCTAAGTAACAAGAATAAGGAGATATACATAAAAATTCTAATCAAAACTAAATAAGAAATAAATAAAACCAAAATCATGGCCATTAAAAATAAAATACTAATATGATGCATTCAAATTCTAAATTTGCACTTACACAAATGTCCTTGCACAACTATAATATATTTGGAGTAACTACTTCCACAAATATTGAAATTAGATTATTAAAATAGAGTTAGAAAGCCAACAAGATTCTCTAAAACTTTCTAGTTCATTACTCGGTCAAAATCCAATTGAAATGAATCCAAAAATCACCAAAAGTGTTTGATGTGATTTTATTGCCATGTGTACTTGCCTTGATTGCTCTTGAGGGCACTCCTTAAGCCTGTTCCCATTAGCTCAAGATCTATACTTCCTTCTCAACAATTGTAGAAAGTTTTGTTGCACATTCCTTATACTCAAGGCCTAACCCTTGAGAACTCTAAGTGACACCTCGACTATGTCCCTCAAGACCATAATCTACCTTGCATATGCCTATTGATTGTCAAAACTACCTCAAGTAAGCTTTCTCAAAGAATACGTCTTGCTCAAGCTCTCTTTTAAAATATTCATCCACATCGAGCCCACTAACATGGGCCACAAGGCCAACCAACACCTCTTAAGAGTAATATCTTAAGGTACCTCTCTTATCTTCCTTGAGTGTTCTCAGGACCCACAACATCCCCTCAAGATGTCTTTTATTCCTCTTAAAGCCTCCCTTTAGAACAAAAGTAGATCCAAATTATTTGCAATCAAATTAAGTAGCATTATCAATATTTAACAATTTATCAATATGGAAATAACAATAGTTTTGTGTTAAGGTAAATTTTCACTAGAAATTCATAAAAGAATAATGATTCTTAAAAATTAAATATGATATATTTGAGACGTTAAAAAATAGAACAGTAAAAAAAATTTCTTTTTAGACCTAATATATCCCAATTCTACATAATATAATGAGTTATTGAGAATTTAAAAATGAATGTTTTGACAAATGCTTATACAACTAGGACTCATGATCAATGGTACTTTTCCTTGTTTAGAAATATCTAGAACATATAATTTTTTATACTGAAATGCAAATAGCAAGCCTTCTCTATTCTAATTTTTTTTGCTTTTGAGAGAAAGTAATAATTCTACTTCTATTTAGATTGTCATTTCCATCTTTCGTTTAGATTAAAAAAATCTTTTTTCAATATATACTAATTCTCAAATTCAAAAACCAAACCTAAAGATAAAATGCATATTTGGTGTTCATTCGTGGAATATATGATACTCTAAAGTTTTTCCCCCAAGAAAACTTACTAAAAACTTCAAGTTTTAAGGATTCATAAAAGATCCCCTCAATACAAATATAATAATTCAGTTTTAACTTTAGAACTAAAAAATATATAAGATTATAATATCATGAAAAAAGACTTAGCCACTCTAGGAGTGCTCACTTCTTATGTGGCATTAGGCCAGAATTGGATATCATATTTGTGTTTTTATAGCTTATAGCTAAACAATCCCAATTTCCTACTACCACAATCATCATATGCCTAAAGTGAGATCACATGTGGTGGATCAACTATGTCCTACACTCCTTGAAACCCAAGCATCTTGGAGCTTTTATGGAATGTTTGCCCCTAATAGTACAAGTTCAATAGTTAAATCCTTAATAATGTTAGTACATAAACACTTTTAGATCTGATAAATAGTACACTAAATAGCAAAAGATTAACTCAAGTATATCATTCAAAAACACAAAACACACATAAATAGCAAAAGATGCAATCAAAGGATGATATAGTATGCAAGATACCTAAAAATGTTAAGACAAAGAAATACATTACAAATAAACAGCAAAATATGAACTCAAGCAGTGTACATAGGAAGCAAAAGATGAACTTAAGGATGTAATTCAATAACACGTCAAGTTCACATAACAGCAATATATCATTTGAATGAGGATATGGAGTGCAAGAGACTTAACAATGTCAGCACGTAGAAATGCAGCGAAAGTAGACTCAAGTTCTGATCTGCGAGAGTCAAACTCTTCAATTTTCTTCCATTTTTTTCATAAAGAATCTTCTACTTTTTTCCACTCCAAACACAACTTGTTCAAGCATTGAACTTCAGATGTCAAAGTATTAATGCTAGCTTTTAGTCCAACAACATCTCTTTCTTTAGCCCAAACGTCCAACTAAACAATACAGAATACAGAGTGATCAAGGCCATGGAATCAAAGAAAGGGTTCATTGCATTGCAATGGAATATTGCATATATAAAACTCCTACAGTGCAATAATCCTCACATTGCTAGCATATGCATTTTACAAATTGAAGTTAAAAACACTATAAGCTAAGCTATGATATAATTCGATGCAGTTTCAAAAAATTTCATTGAGAACCATGGTCAAAATCCTTAACTTTTAAACTCAAATAGTAATGAATATAATTGGATAAAAAATGCTCAACAAGAATGCACTCTTTTTTGACAAAAAATACGTTTTCTTTCTATGATGATTAATAAAAAAGCAACATTCATAATGTAAGCACAAAATATCCAAAAATATGGTGTTAGGAATATATAATTTCGAAACTCTTATGGTAGGTACAACTCCATGAAGTTTGGCATGTTAAAGATTGACAACACTTATCTTTAGAACAAAAACAAGAATAAAGAAAATTCACAAAATTCCATATCAATGACACATAATGATGATCCACATTATAGTTTAAAAACTTTCTACAAAAAATCCTATTTTAGGAAATCACACGGGTCACATCACCTGAAAATACCTTGTGTTACCAAGTTTCTATGACCAGACTCAAGAATGTAGTGTTACTATTGTGACTTCACCATTTCCATGTAACTGCTTTACCAGTTTCTGGCTAATGCTTTTAGCTTCAGCTGCCTTGTTCAGTGCATCATCAGTAGCCACAAACTAATGGACATGAGCTTTCTGAAAGGAAAAGGGCTACATGATATACATCATTACGAGTTCTAAAATGAAACACAATAAAATTGCAAAAAGATGATTCCTATGAGATGAAGCATTTCCTAAGTGTTTCCATTTGAAACAGTTTCCTTAGTGTTATGTGGATATCTTCATAACCATAACTAAAAGTGTAGAAGGTTATCTAAAGTAGTCGACATGCATGTGACTTTTAAATAAACCAAACAAACGTGTCTATAAGTAGTACCATAAACGTTCACATCAATCTCATTAAAACTTGGGAAAGGAAATAGCCGGAAAAGCTCGTTATACAGAGCGTAAATGTCCAAGGAAAATGAGACCATGAAAATCTTTTGAACAATGAGGTCCTTAACTAAAAATTTACTACTATTTTTTCCAGTTTCCTTAATGCATGGCCAATTTTGAAAGAAGACTATTAAAGACAAGGTCAACTTGAAGCACGTTGTTAAATCACAACTTCACACAAACATAGCTTGTAGTTTAAGATTTCGGCAATGAATCTTTTGCCAAAGGATAAGAACATGCCCAACCATCATATTCATTACAATGTTTTGCATCGAAGATTTAAATCTTAGGCTAAAATCAAAAAATGAACATTTAAAAATCAATTGGCCATATGAGAAATTTGTTAATCAAGTATATATTTCCATGTTAATGAAATAAGAATCCCCATTTTGTAGAGGTCTTTAGCCATCCCAAACTACCAACTGTCATTTTAATGCAAGTATATGAACAAGTTGAGCCAATCCTAACCATTTGTTTTAAACTACATGTTGATGTATATAATTTCAATCCATTCCTCATGTAGATAACCCTTATAGGTGATTAAAAAAAATTAAGAACAACTATATAGTAGAAAAATAAACACAACATTTACTATCCCCTGAAAGAAATACGTTTACATTAGCTAGGTTACTTCAGTAAATAACAAATATTAATTAATAGTTATCACTTAATAAGGGTGAATGACAAAATTGTCTGCTAATCGAAATGGATAAAAAAACTTCTACGTTTATTAGAAATAAGCTTGCAAAAAAGTCAATAAGTTCACTAACCTAAGTGAGAATAAAATAATATCAATACAAATATTAATAATAAGTTTGGATTATTAAATTTAGTCAATTAGTGCATATTAAGTTGAGTTACATAAAATATTTAAATTGATAACTGAAATATATTTATACACACACACATGCACACACACACACACACATATACAAACATTCATACATACATACCTATAGACATAGATACATTCATACATACAAAGTCACTACAAACCACCTTAACACACTTGATATTTTATAACAAAAAAGACAATATAGATTTAATCAAGATTACCTTACAAACTATAAACAAAGATCAAGTAAAAAAAAGCTTAACAACCCTTAAAGATTATGTTATACTCAATAATTTGTTGTTGAGGTACCCATATATTTTATGTATTACGTGATCATGTAATATTAACATATAATCTTTTTTCTATATAATATTTTAATGAAAACATATGAAAGATTAAAAAAAAAAGCTTGTTTAGGAGCCAAAAACTTTAATTCCTGTGAAATTAGTGAAATACCACTACAACTAATACATCAATCTCTAGTTGTCCAAGTTTCTTGTTCCAAAGAACCAAAGAAATTAAAAAAGAAAAATTGCAGAAGACAAATTCTAAGCTTACATTTGTGTTCTTCCTGGCACAATAAATATTATACATGTATCTACTAAATAGAAGAAACTAAACTATTAGCTGCAAGAAACACAATCACAACTCAAGTAGTACATCCCTAATAAAATTCTTCCCCATGCAACACTTGATTCGATTACTAATAGCTCATTATGCCAACCTTCACTCATCGCTTTGCAAGCTTTCCCTTTTGTAGAAAAGAAGCGCAAAGAAAATATCCTTATGGTAGGATGGAGATATGCAATATTTTCTCCTCAAAAGACTTCACGAGTCAACTTAAGGTCAAGTAATTTTAAAAAGTGGGAGAATGATGTGCAAGAAAAAGCATTGTCCAACATATGCTTAATTTTCTTTGTTTGGTAAGTTACTTGTTTTTTGGAGTAGCTTTGATGACTTCCCAAGCAATTTTAATGTCTTCTAACGTAATTTTGGATAGGTTTTAAATGGAATTAGTGCTTTGCAAACATGGTTCATTAAGAAAAGAGACAATTAATTCTATCACTTGGTAATGTTTCTAATTAGATGGTACAACTCTTATAGTTATAGTATTCAGTAAATGTATCCCTTACCCTTGTTCATCATCCATTCCCCAAATTTAGGCATTTTTTCACTAAATTATATTTTGCTTACCAAACTATCTAAACTGTTTTGCCGTGGATCATTATGAAAATCACTCAAGGGCAAAGTCCCATCTTCTTTGCAAGTATCATATTTGTTAGAATAGTTGATATTTATAATTCAGCAATCGAATATGTATTTCTTGAATTATGGTTGTAATTTCAAAAAAGACTTACTTTGACTTATGGTGAAGTAATTTTTTAATGGATACTTAAGTTACTAGCTCAAATATTTATTATTCTTTCTTTATTAGACCAAGATTACCAATGTCAACACAGAGATGGTCGTGGTTACAATAGTGAAAAGATCACAAAAAAACTCCTATTTTAAATATAGCTGGTTAGATCCCTTGAAAATAGCTAGTGGTAGAACCTATAAGAATAAATAATAAAAAAACCCAAATCACTTTGTTAAGCACTCTATCGTAATAATCTAAAATTAAAATTTTATTGTACATGTGAATATGCCATATGAAAAGGGATGACCTTTTGAACGAAAAAAAAATCAAAAGGTGGACATGAAACATTAATCACAAAAAATGGTGTAACAAAATACCTAAAGTTTAAAAAAGTGGCAAATAAGGAAAAAAACAAATGAATGTGAGAATGACTATAAGGTCTCCTCTGATAGATAATCACAAATAAAATTTTAAGAAATATAACCAAATACGTGATATCAAACAATAAGTATAAGTAATCTCTAATATGAGAAATAATAGGCAACTACAATAGCATACTCTATATTATTCTACATATAAGTGATGTAAATCGTGTGAGAACAACGCACAAGAGGGGAGGGGTGAATTGCGCTTTTCACTAAAATTTAGATTTTGAAAATTCTTTCAATTAAAAACGTTTGTAAATAAATTGTGAAATAAAAACGAAAAATGCAATAATGAGACAAGCAAAAAGAGACAAAGATTTTTAGGTGGTTCGGCCAAACCCGTGCCTACATCCACCCCCGATCAACCCGATCGGGCTTCCACTAACGACTCCCTTTTGCCGAAGCAGGTAGGGGTAAAGCAAGTACAACCGGTGCTCCAACGAGACACCAAAAATCCAAACAAATCCGGCTACAATAAAGCGTACAATTTTTACAATAGCAATGCATACAAAAATCCTACATCTTTAATTTCTCAAAGCAAAGTGGCACAACTAAATGTTACCGAATGATACAACGAAATGTGGAAGAAAGCTGTTGAAATTTGAGAAGAAGGTTGAGCCTGTAGCTCCCACAAGTATGTCAATTGTTGCTCTCAGTTTTGGCCTTTTTCCTTAGTTTTTGAAGATTTTTGCAAGTGGATTCATAAACTCCATAAATTATAAAATGTCCTATATATATAGTCCACCAAAAAAAGCAATTCCAAACGGCTAGAAAAACGGTAAAAAGAAATCCGGAAAATAGCCGTTGCCAGAAGCCCGAAAAGGAAGAAGAAGAGCAGCAGTCGTCCGATCCCACTTCAAGAATGGACGGCTGGATGGACTTCACGGCTTGATCATCTCTAGACCGTCTGATCCGGGCGGACTTGATCTGAACCATTGGATCCCATGCGCTGAACGAACGGCGCTGATTAAACAGCCGTTCGAAATTACTCTCGCCCATTGGATCTGGGCAGGCTTGATCTGCGCCTTTGGATCCTGCCGAAGTTATAAGGTGGGATTTTTTAGTCCCACACTGCAGAATGAAATTTGGCACACCGCTTTATAATAGACTTGCGCCGTTTAACCTGCGAGCCACTTTGGGGCTGGCTCCCCCCTTCCTTGACCGGGATTTCATCACCCGGTTCAGGTTGACTTAGCCATGCACTGTTCTTTGACCGTAGACCGTGCTGAAGTTAGACTTAGCCGAGCTCCTCTCGGCAGGCTTGGCTTAGCCAGGCACTGTTCCGTTGACCGTTGACCAGCGCTAGTCGAGCTGCTCTCGACGATCTTTGGGCGTGCTTTTCTCGCCCCTTTCGGGTCAACCAAATTTTTTTTTATTTTTCTTATTTTTTTTATTTGTAGAAGGCATGGACGGGCGGTTTTGGCGTCGGGTCGACCCGCCCATGCTACAGTGCTTTTTCCCGAGACTTTTGCTGTTTTAGGGTATTTTTGACGAATTTTTTAGCCACAAATTTGAATATAAGTGTATAAAAATAATTTTATATTCTTATGGTATTATAAGTTAGTTAAGTGGCTATGAAACGAAATTTGTAAAAAACGATTCCAAAATAATATTAAAAAATCAAATACCCATGTCTATACATTTTGTCAAATATGCTTGGCCCAAAAATGAAAATTCATTATTAAATAATTTTATAATATTTTTAAATGTTAATACTACTAGTGTGCCTCATAATCTCAAAGTTTTGACATATCAAATTCAAGAGAAATAAAAAGAAATTTAATTATAAAAAATCTTGTGCATGTCTCAAAAATTCCTTGAAGTATGCCATGACCTCAAGGCCCTTAGAGACCATTATTTTAGACATCTAAAATACATGGCTTGATTTAATTAATTATTAACAAGCCTTCAGTAATAAATAGCTTGGTTTTGTAATTATCACATCAAAGGGTACAACAATCTCCCCCTTGATGATTACAAAACCAAAGCTCAAAAACAAATAAAAAGACGAAGTATTAAAGTAACAATAAATAACAATCATGGATTATAATATAGCTCCCCCTGAATCCTAGCCTATACTCCCCCTTAATCCTAGCACATCACTCTCCCCCTTTTTGTAATCACTCAAAGGGGTTAATGACACCTAAACTAAAACGAAGTCTATGAAACACATCCGTAGGCAGTGGTTTGGTAAAAATATCAGCCATTTGAGCGGAAGATGGGACAAATGACAGTTGAATTTCTTTCTTCTGCACATGCTCTCTAATAAAATGATATCTAAGTTCTATATGTTTGGTTCTTGAATGTTGAATCGGATCCTTTGATAGACAAATTGCACTTGAATTGTCACAGAAAATTGGAATCTGACTAAATTCTAAGCCGTAATCTAAAAGTTGTTGTTTAATCCATAGTACTTGAGCCACACAATTTTGTTTTCTACTGGCCCAAGAAATTAGTGAACCACCAATCAATTGACACATGCCAGAAGTACTCTTCCTATCAGTCTTGCTGCCAGCAAAGTCAGCATCTGCGTAGGCTATTAAATCAAATCCAGACTCACATCTAGGGTACCATAAGCCTAGAGTCTTAGTACCTATAAGATACTTAAAGATATGCTTGATTGCTTGTAGGTGTGATTCCTTAGGATTTGCTTGAAATCTTGCACATAAACCTACACTAAACACAATATCAGGTCTACTCGCTGTAAGATATAGTAATGATCCAATCATTCCTCTAAATAGTTTTGTGTCAATGGACTTCCCAGTTTCATCTTTACTTATGATAGTACTTATGCTAATAGGAGTTTTTCTTGACTTCAAGCTTTCAAAACCAAATTTCTTAAGCAAACCACTCAAGTATTTGGTTTGAGAAATAAAAATTCCTTCACTTGTTTGCTTTACTTGAAGTCTAAGGAAGAAGATTAATTCTCCCATCATACTCATTTCAAACTCATTCTTCATTAAATCTGCAAATTTCATGCACATCTCTACATTAGAAGCTCCAAATATTATATCATCTACATACACTTGACATACTAGTTGACATTCAGTTGAATTCTGTACAAATAAGGTATTATCTATCTTACCCCTATGAAATCCATTTGAAGTAAGAAAAATACACAATCTTTCATACCATGCTCTTGGAGCTTGTTTCAATCCATAAAGAGCTTTCTTAAGTTTGTAAACATGATCTAACTTATCATGTATCTTAAATCCAAGAGGTTGCTCAACATAAACCTCTTCATTTATATATCCATTCAAAAATGCACTCTTAACATCCATTTGGTATAATTTAAATCCTTTGTGACATGCATAAGCAAGTAAAAGTCTAATGGCTTCAAGTCTTGCCACAGGAGCAAATGTCTCATCCACATCTACTCCTATCTGACAATAGCCTTTTGCTACTAACCTAGCTTTATTTCTAATAACTTCACCATTCTCATCTACCTTGTTTTTGAAAACCCATTTTGTACCAATGATTGTTTTGTCATTTGGCCTTGGTACAAGATCCCATACTTGATTTCTCTCAAATTGTACTAACTCATAATTCATTGCAGTGATCCAAGACTCATCTTCAAATGCATTTTCCACAGAATTTGGTTCAACATTTGACACGAATGCTGCATGATTAAATGAACTTCTAGTTCTAATATTCTCTTTTAAATCTCCAATAATCAATTCACTAGGATGATCCTTAGAATATCTCAATTGCTTCTCAATCTCACTATCATCTTTTATTGGTTCTTCAACCTTAGCTATATCATCCAATTTATCTTCTTCAAAACATAAGTCCTCAAATTCATCAAGTAGATCTATTTGATGATGACTATGAGATGCCTCACTAAGAGATTCATCAAACTTAACATGAATTGTCTCTTCAACAACTAGTGTTCTCTTGTTGTATACTCTAAACGCTCTACTAGAAAGTGAAGATCCTAGAAAAATCCCTTCATCAGACTTGGCATCAAACTTATCAAGGTCTCTTTTTCCATTATTAAAAATGAAACATTTACATCCAAACACATGAAAATGAGCTACCTTGGGCTTCTTGCCATAAATCAACTCAAAAGGAGAAATTTCTAACAAAGGTCTACATATGACTCGATTAAATACATAACAGGCAGTGTTAACTGCTTCAGCCCAAAAATATTTGGGAACTCTATACTCATTTAGCATGCACCTTGCGGCATCAAGCAAGGTCCTATTCTTTCTCTCAACTACGCCATTTTGTTGAGGAGTCCTAGGTGAAGAAAAAGTATGGAACACTCCATTTTTAACACAATATTCATCAAATAATTCATTCTTAAATTCTCCTCCATTATCACTCCTAATAGAGATTAACCTAACTTCATGTTCTTTTTCAATTCTTGTAATAAGACTTACGAATTTTTCAAATACTTCACTCTTCTTTCTAACAAAAAGAACCCAAGTAAATCTAGTAAAATCATCTACAATTACTAACCCATACTTGCTTCCACCTAGACTTTTTGGATGAATAGGACCAAATAAGTCTAAGTGAACAAGTTCTAAAGGTTTACAAGTAGTGATGTCCTTAAGAGGCTTAAAACTTTCCTTTGTTTGTTTTCTTAATTGGCATGGGCCACATAAATGATCACTTAACTGACTAAGATTTGGTAGACCTCTAACTACATCAAACTTCATGATCTTTTTAAAAGATGACTTTCCTAAGTGACAAAATCTTCTATGCCATAAAGTAGAATTACTGTCTTGTGAAGTAACACACTCAAGTCCACTATTCTTGACCATGTGTAAAAATAAAACATAAGTGTTATCTTTTCTACATCCTATAACAAGAGGAAGATTATCCTTGCTAATGATGCATTCATGTTTATTAAATAAAACTGTAAAATTCGAATCACATAATTGGCTAATACTAAGAAGATTGTACCTTAAATCTTGTACAAGAAGGACCTTTCTTATGGATGTATGTGAGTTGCCCACGGTTCCAATTCCAATCACTTTCTTCTTGGAGTTGTCACCAAGAGTAACTTCACCACCATCATAGCTCTTCAAGTGGATGAATAAAGATGCATCTCCAGTCATGTGTCTTGAGCATCCACTATCCAAGTACCACATGCCTTCCCCGGTCCTTGAAGGAAAGCATGCCTACACCACACAATTAAACGTTACATTTAGGGACCCAAACCTTTTTGGGTCCACTTGTCTTAATTTGATCATTATGTAAGCTACTCTTTCTAACCCAAACAAAACTAGAAGATTTGTTATTTATAGAATTTCTAAATTTACAATAAGAAGAAATATGTCCAAACTTCATGCAATAATTACAAATAGCATTTTGTGCATAAGAGGAGGTAATGGTTCTTGCATAATTTATTTTTTGAAAAGAAATCCTACAATGAGCATGCAAACTTTTCAAATTATTTAATTCCCTAACTAAGCATGTATTTTTGACAATAATAGAAGCCTTCTCATCTCTTTCTTTCTTAATTTCTAGCAAATAATTGACATTCACTTCATTCAAATGTTCACACAAACCTAAATAATTTTCATGCTCTTCTTTTAATTTAAGATACTTAGATGCTAATTTTTTATATTTGGTACAAATGGCTATGTATTGCTCTTCATAATTTTCCATACAAGAAGATGAAGAAGAGGAGGAATAGGAACATACCTCATCATCTGATATTGCTTCTTGAATGTTGTCCTTTGCCATAAGACAAATCAAGCTCTCCTTCTTGTCTTCATTACTAGAAGAGGAGCTATCTGAATCATCCCATGAGATCTTCATAACCTTCTTCTTCTTCATTTGGTTTTGATATTTTTCTACTCTCTCTTTGTAGTGAGGGCAATTTGGCCTAGTATGCCCAGGCAATTTGCATTCATAACAAATTGTTTCTTCATGGGAAACAACTTTGCCCTTTTGCCTTTTATTCTTCTCAAATCTTTTTCCTGTATTTCTTTTGTTATATAAACGAGATAGGCTTTTAGAAATAAGTGCTACCTCACTTGAGATTGATACATCTGAATCTGTGGAGGAATCGGCTACAAAAGCAACTCTCTTCCTTCTTCTTTTTCTTTTCTTTTTCTACCGCATGCTCTTCATTCTTTCTTATTGCAAGCTCAATTTCATTTGTTAACAGCTCACCCAATAGTTCATCTAGTGACATAGCTGAAATATTCTTTGCTGCTTTCAAGGCTGTCACAAGTGGATCATATTGTTGAGGAAGGACTCGTAGAATCTTCCTCACCTGTTCACCAGTAGAAAACTCCTTGCCAAGGTTAGATAGACCATTAACAATATTTGTAAATCTAGTAAACATAGACTTAATGGTCTCATCCAAATTCATGCGAAATAACTCATATTCATGAACAAGCATATTGATTTTGGTCTCTTTAACTTGAGAAGTTCCTTCATAGGTAACTTCTAATTTTGACCAAATCTCATGCGCTGTTTTCAAATTCATAATTCGATTATATTCCGAAGCACCTAACCCACAACACAAAATGTTCATGGCCCGAGAGTTAAGTTGGACTTTGTGTTTCTCCTCGGGAGTGAGTTCACCAAGTGGTTTTCTCACTTTTTCGCCATTGACTATTTTAATTGGAAAATCAAATGAATTTTCAACAATGTCCCAAATTTCTAAATCAACGGATTCTAAAAATAAACGCATCCTATTTTTCCAATAAAGATAAAATTCACCCTTGAACAAGGGTGGACGGTGTGACGATGCTCCCTCAGACAAGATAGCATTGTCCTCAACACATGGAAGAGCCATGAGGATCTTGTCTTAGAAATTTCTTTCTCTTGACAAAACCTCGCTCTGATACCACTTGATGTAAATCGTGCGAGAACAACGCACAAGAGGGGAGGGGTGAATTGTGCTTTTCACTAAAATTTAGATTTTGAAAATTCTTTCAATTAAAAACGTTTGTAAATAAATTGTGAAATAAAAACGAAAAATGCAATAATAAGACAAGCAAAAAGAGACAAACATTTTTAGGTGGTTCGGCCAAACCCGTGCCTACATCCACCCCCGATCAACCCGATCGGGCTTCCACTAACCACTCCCTTTTGCCGAAGCCGGTAGGGGTAAAGCAAGTACAATCGGTGCTCCAACGAGACACCAAAAATCCAAACAAATCCGGCTACAATAAAGCGTACAATTTTTACAATAGCAATGCATACAAAAATCCTACATCTTTAATTTCTCAAAGAAAAGTGGCACAACTAAATGTTACCGAATGATGCAACGAAATGTGGAAGAAAGCTGTTGAAATTTGAGAAGAAGGTTGAGCCCGTAGCTCCCACAAGTATGCCAATTGTTGCTCTCGGTTTTGGCCTTTTTCCTTAGTTTTTGAAGATTTTTGCAAGTGGATTCATCAACTCCATAAATTGTAAAATGTCCTATATATATAGTCCACCAAAAAAAGCAATTCCAAACGGCTAGAAAAATGGTAAAAAGAAATCCGGAAAATAGCCGTTGCCAGAAGCCCGAAAAGGAAGAAGAAGAGCAGCAGCCGTCCGATCCCACTTCAAGAATGGACGGCTGGATGGACTTCACGGCTTGATCATCTCTAGACCGTCTGATCCGGGCGGACTTGATCTGAACCATTGGATCCCATGCGCTGAACGAACGGCGCTGATTAAACAGCCGTTCGAAATTACTCTCGCCCGTTGGATCTGGGCGGGCTTGATCTGCGCCTTTGGATCCTGCCGAAGTTATAAGGTGGGATTTTTTAGTCCCACACTGCAGAATGAAATTTGGCACACCGCTTTATAATAGACTTGCGCCGTTTAACCTGCGAGCCACTTTGGGGCTGGCTCCCCCCTTCCTTGACCGGGATTTCATCACCCGGTTCAGGTTGACTTAGCCATGCACTGTTCTTTGACCGTAGACCGCGCTGAAGTTAGACTTAGCCGAGCTCCTCTCGGCAGGCTTGGCTTAGCCAGGCACTGTTCCGTTGACCGTTGACCAGCGCTAGCCGAGCTGCTCTCGACGATCTTTGGGCAGGCTTTTCTCGCCCCTTTCGGGTCAACCAAATTTTTTTTTATTTTTCTTATTTTTTTTATTTCTAAAAGGCCTGGACGTGCTGTTTTGACACCGGGTCGACCCGCCCATGCTACAGTGCTTTTTCCCGAGACTTTTGCTGTTTTAGGGTATTTTTGACGAATTTTTTAGCCACAAATTTGAATATAAGTGTATAAAAATAATTTTATATTCTTATAGTATTATAAGTTAATTAAGTGAGTATGAAAAGAAATTCGTAAAAAACGATTGCAAAATAATATTAAAAAATCAAATACCCATGTCTATACATTTTGTCAAATATGCTTGGCCGAAAAATGAAAATTCATCATTAAATAATTTTATAATATTTTTAAATGTTAATACTACTAGTGTGCCTCTTAATCTCAAAGTTTTGACATATCAAATTCAAGAGAAATAAAAAGAAATTTAATTATAAAAAATCTTGCGCATGTCTCAAAAATTCCTTGAAGTATGCCATGACCTCAAGGCCCTTAGAGACCATTATTTTAGACATCTAAAATACATGGCTTGATTTAATTAATTATTAACAAGCCTTCAGTAATAAATAGCTTGGTTTTTTTAATTATCACATCAAAGGGTACAACAATAAGGACAAGGCATACTTGTCTTTCAAGTAGTTTATTGTAAGTTCCTTTTAAGGATACATCTGTACCACTCCTTGGAATACCATAAACTTGATATAGTAAGGGTGAACTTGCATCCTAAGTTGCAGTATCTGTTACTCTATCATTCTCATATTTGTACTTGAATGGAACAGTTGATAATCCATTTAATATGATAAACCAATAAATTAGGTATTTTGAAAGCATAAAGTCATTCACAAATGCTATAAAAGATTCTAAATCTTAATTTTAAATTAGTTCTTCATAATTGATTGTTAAATAAAATATTTTGTGGTAAAAAGTAAAACTAATAATTCACAAAACAATTAACCTTTTAACCAAAAAATGGATAAATAATAATTATTCTATAATTTTATTTATACTAGTAAAATAGTAATATTTAATTATCTTCTTAAAATTTATCGATATAACTTTCTTCACCAAACACAACAAAAAATATCATAATCATTCGTTAACCATTTTTTTATATGCTATTTTTAATTTTGTCTTAAAGAATGATTAACCATGCAATGGAAATGAATACATTATCCAACTTCCTACAATAGCAAATAAAATATAGTATTCATCACAAATCTAATTCTTAATAAAAAAAACTATAAGAAACAGAATTTAATTAAAGAGAAATAAACATCATTATCAAAACTCATCCTATTACCAGTCTAACATCGATTTGGTACTAACAAGACATTTGCTCTACACATTAATTCAATGTTGACATTAGGTTTTTACAATTCTAGCAAGAATACAAATCTGATCATAATCCTAAACTTTCTTTAATAATAAAAAAAGATTAATATATTCAACTTATCAACCATCCTTTCTAGAGCCTTCTCTAACCTCTCTTTTTCACCTTAGTTCATGCTCTATTAATTTTGTATTCCTATCTTATCAATGCTTCATGAACAAATTCTTAATTACGTTGACATCATTAAACAAAAATAACCAATTGCTAACAAACTGCACAAGGAGTTAGCATAGACTACAAATTTCAAAAAAAAACATTTCACAATAAGTGTACAATTAATTAGTTTATAGATGGAAATAGGCAAAAATTAAACAAAAAAGATGAAATAAAGTTAAACTTTTGGTTAATGTTTCACTAGTACAATTTAATGAGAGCACCCTTAGATGATTGAAATGACATCAATATGGCCTTTGCATATGTTATACAATAAAAAATGAAATTAAAGTGTAATATCAATATGACAACAAAGCAAAAGTAGCTCTTAAATAGTATCAAACAAGAGTCGTAACAGTACATACACGATTTCCATAAGGAAACAATTGGTAGTGCGACAATGATGTTGAACTTTGTAATATTTTCCTATCTACAACCATTATGCTCCAATGTAATTTCGAAGCTATAAATGTATGCTAACTGCCTCATAGAACTTCCAAAACTTGAGAAACAAACAAAGATTTATCAAAGCTAAAGAAAATCCTTTATAAATTCAGCCTATGGGAAAATAAAAAATAAAACAGTGATTTGAAGATAAAAAGAATTACTTCAAAAGCTCTGCATCAACTCAGATGTCAATATTTTTCAGTCTCCCTAATGATCAATTTGTTGTAGCGCAATGTGTATGCAGTGATTGATAGAAGTAACTGTGAAGGATTTCTAACAGACTCAGTTATCACAGCCATTACATCTTCAGGTACATCACCTTCCAAGTCATTGAGAAACTTGGTAGCATCTACTTGAATACTAGAGTTCATTCCAATCCCATCATATGCTGGGAAGGTACTTTGGATTCTTTCAATCATATTCCTTGCAAGAGACTCACATGTCGATCTAATGATTTTATCTCGTAATGTCTCAATTAAAATGGCATCTGATGATTTGCTACCCTTGACCATTGTGTAGACTACTTTTTTCTCACTGTGCGAATGGATCTCACCAACAGAATCAATGGCATTATCTGTAATCAACCTCCTAATGTCTCTTGCTTGGCTTACATATTGATGAAGCTATTTTTGGTACTCTACAAATATCTTAGTTGCCTCATCACATTGCTGATCATAAGCTTCTAACATCACCTGTTTGTACTTTATATGTTAACCAAAAGAAAGGAAATAGTTATTCATTAAACGAATACAAACCTAAAGGTAATTAGCAATTATGCCATCATTCTAATGGAAAACACATTAGTAATATCACACAACATCAGAAAATATGCATTTATTGGACAATAACATGAACAATAATGTATTCATGACCTCACAAAGCCAAAAGAAACCTCTTCTCCAATTCCAAATTCCAACATTTAATTTTGTATAATCCACCTGCTACATGAATACCCTCATCTAAAAATAAAATAAAAAAGTAGACAACTCACCTAGCATAGGCCCTCTCGTCGACCATTAGCTTCGGCTTCGACTCCTCTCTTTCAACCTCTGCCATCCGGGACCTCAACTCCTTCCTTTTCCACCTAATGACATTCCTCAACCTCATCGCCTCCTCCTCCGCAATGTTCCTCTCCGTCATCGCCACTTCCTTCACCTATAAAGATGATCTCTCCTCAAAATCCAAGCTTCCCTTTTACTTCTCCCACAACCTCGCTTTCACCCCTTCAGTAGGCGCTGCCACTACATGAACAAATATATTTTGATGAACCGTCACCATCGTTCTCTTCAATCGCACTCTTTGAAGGAGAAAGCTCCACATGGGGACCATGTTTCCCCGACAGATCTTGTGGATCTTTTCAACAAAAGGAAGCTGACCAGGGTATCCCATTTCGTTTTGAAGCCAATCAACGATCGCCTCTGGCCTAGGGACTCCACCCCCTCCTTGAGCCTGCATAGTGTACACTGATGGAAAAATACTTCGTCGGAGAAGAATGTAATGTACACGATTGCCGTTCAGATGCAAAGAAGCACCGACAGAGAGCTGTAAAAATGAGCAACGTCAACACGAAGGCTAAAGGAAGACGCAGATAAAGTGGCAGATGAGTTCTGATCTAGAAGCCGTAGGGATGAGAAAGGGTTAAGGATGTAGAGAAAAACAAAGGTACTCGAGGAGGGATGGAGGAGGTCGTCGAAAAAACTGAAGTGAGGAGTGTCTAGGAATTCGATGCTCAGTTCGTGGCGTTAGTTCTCTGGCCATAGAGGCAATTGAAAATGTTATGTATTTTGATTATAATTTTTATAATAATTTAATGTTAAAAAAAATTAATTAATTAATTAAAATAAATTAAATAATATTATTAAAAAGTATTATTAAGAACTTGATGTGTTTTATAAATTTGTTATTAATTGTATTGAAAAATAATTAGAAAATATTTTATCTCTTAATAAAAATTGAATTAAACTTTTTAATGTTATTTTGTGATGATAAAATAATCATTTATTTTTTGACTTTGTTTTCTGCTTTTTAAATTAAAAGTATGCACTTAAGCTTAGCTAAATACACATTAGATAATATTTGAAAAGTAATTTCAATAAAAAAAATAAGTTTGAAATTAGTGCTCCAAATAGTCTTGATAAATATGGTGCTAAAAACAGATAAATAGAATGGTTAATATTATAATTATTTTATAAGTATATATATATATATATATTTTTAAAGTAATTTTTTTAATTTTTTCATCTTTTGAATTAAAATTTATATTTTGAAATATTGACAAAATTTTATTTTATAGAAGATCTTAGTATTATGATATACTAAAAAACTTATTCCTATAATTAACTATTAATCAATAGATCACTTTAAATAGTTTTATGGTTGGCTAAATTTATAAACAAAAAAATACATACATTAAAATCATTTCATTATAAATCTATTTATTTCATTATAAATAAATAAAGATAGAATATTAAAATTATATTTTTAATATTTGATTTATCATAAATTAAGAAAAATTACTTTGTCTCAATTTAAATATCTAATTACCATTTCAATGATAAAGACCCCTCCATCAATCTCGTATTAAAATTTTTGTTGAATCAGACTAAATCATAGTTTCTTAATTACCCATAGTTTTTATTAAGTAACTACAAAAATTATACAACTCTTAATATGTTAATCGTTAAAATTTGTAATAAATAATGATGATTTGTTTGTTTATTTTTCTTTTTTTTGAAAATATTTGTTTTTTTATATGTTATTCATGATATGTATATATATAAATATAATTTTATTTGAATAATACTTAAAACTTGATATTAAATTTTTTTATATCATTTTTATTCTTTTAATAATAGATAGTTATTTTTATTTTTAAGAGGATTAAAGTTTTGTTTTGATTATCACACATAGTCTAAAAATTATTTAAATAATTTTTAATTATGATATAATAGATGATTATTATTATATGCAAGTCAATAAGTTTAAATTGTTATAAACAATTATATAAAACTTTAATTAATTGTTATGGGATGTATCGACTTGTTTTATTTACCCACATAATTTATTTTTTTCTTTTGTTTTGTTTTGATCGTTAGGATTGTTTTTGTTGCTACAATCTTTGAAACTTTGTTTATGGAGTTATAAGGTTTTCATCGGACAGAAGGTCTTCCTTTCCCTTCTCCTTTTCTTGCTTTGATAGCCCTATAGTTAGGATTTTGTTTGCCTCCAGCGATGCCACTGTCGATCTCGATCTCCATTTACTGACTGCCACTGTTTATCGACATTTCAAGCTCCACGACTTGTGTGTCTGCTTCGACCCTCATCGCTTCGCTTGTGCTCTCCAGGTGTTCCAAGGCCGAAGGTTTTTGCCTCTCTCTTTCGCGCTCTCACTCACCTTCCTTCTTTCAGGCCAATGGTTCTTGTAGGAGTCTAAATATCTTACTGTCCATGATGATTATAAGTGGTTATTACTCTTTCCTACCTGCTCTCAAGTTGATACTGGTATTTTTTCTAATGTTTTATTATCTATCCGGTGCTTCACATTGTCTTGTAATTCTTACGAACTGAGATTGTGAATATCATTATATGTAGAGTTTTATTTTTGCCTATCGTAATTTGTTTATCTGGATTAGGAAACAAGGGCTAGTTTAGTTTCATGTTGATTAAGTTGTGCAGTGTGGACCAGGTTCCATGTTGATATTTACACTGCATGGTTTTTCGTGAAAGCTACTTCATTATCAAAATATCATTTAAGAAAGGAATTCCTTACACTTTTCACAACCAAAAGTTCCATGAGGTTTGAAATCGCTCCTTTACTTTTAATAGTGAAAAACTTGAGGTTTGATTTTTGAGTTTTATGATGATTTTGTCACATGCCATTTCATCGGATCTTGAAATTAAAATGTGCTTGCTTTCAACTGCAGCAGCCACTCTCAATTAGAAGTATAGTATTATGGCTAGTTGATTAGAGTAGTCCAAGATCTCTATTTGATTTGTGAATGATATGTTTGATGGTCTTATTATAAAAGCTAGCTAATGTAATTTTCTTATTAATTAAGATGGTGTTGAATGAAATCTTGAAGTTGGATTATTTAGCTTTCATTAAATTGCTCCATTCTTGGACATAATGTATTTATAAAAGCTTAATTATTTAATATACATTTTGTGACTACTAGGCTTTGTTGTTTTTTGTGTTTTACCTTAGTATTTATCTAAAGTTATCTTGAGTCATAGTCATTAACTATTCTTTTCTAGAAGCTCACAAATGCCATGCAGATTGTATAGTTCTAACATCTTGTACATGTTTTTTTGTTGTGTTATTATTTTTATGTGTTTGGCTTATGCTTGTCTTTGTTTATCTTCAATACATTACATTATATATATTTTTAACAAAATGCATAAGTTATTTTTATTATTATTGATTTCATTTTTTTTCATGCACACCTTTTTCCTAAACATTAATAACTAATATTGTTTATATACCAAATGTGTCCTTTTAATGCATTCTTTTAAGTATGATCTAGTGGTTCAGAAAAGGCAAACTTGTTTAAAGTATCAATTAATATTCATGAATGTAGTGTATATATATGCTTTTTAATGTATCAATTAGTGTTCGTAAACATTTATGCTCACAAGCTTGTTTTAAGTCTCAAATATTTAACACGTGCCAACCTTTTTAGTTGATTGTATGTTGTCCTTTTTATAGCTCATTCATATATTTTTTGATCAAGTTGCTTGTTTGGAGTTTGTGAACTTAAGTATTTATGATTTAAATGATACAAGCTTTAATACCATCCATTACACTCGAATGGAGCTCCAGTAGACCTAACATAATTGAACTTAAGCCATATTCTACTTGCTTGGATAAAGTCATTTATAGCCTTGCAATTTGTAAAGTTTAAAACAAATATTTTGAGGGCATAAATCTTATTCTTCACAATCACTCCTAACTAGCCTTGGAGAGTCGTAATGGCTTAGTGTTCATAGAACTAATTGCCCATCCATGTTCTTTAGCTTGTATTTTGATTAATTTAATGTAGGATTGGGTACTAAAATGTCTTTATTTAATGTTCTTTCATACATACTTTGTTTACAAATATACTATATTTTAAATGCTTATGCCTCTATGCCTATTTTTGTTTTTTTGATTCATTTAATGATGATGATGACCTTGAACAAGATATCTTCTATGGGTTAATATGGAAGCTCTCTCAGAGATGATAATGATGGTTACTTATAATTTGATGCTTATTTTAAGCATTCTCATAAGCAAGTTGGAATGTTGGTCAGGTTTCATAGCTGTTGTAGTTATTGATATTTTTCTTTTTCAATTCCTATTGAAAAGTTGGTAAAAATTTTGGGAGGCATTAGATAAGCAATAGCTTATTTTGTTCATCTGATGTTCAGCAACCTGTTTTTTCTGTCTCCTCCTTTGATGAAAATTAAAATATAAAAGAATATATTATTAACCGTGTTTTTGTTTCATTTTGACTAAACGTAAAGCTCTATCCATTTGCCATTTTTTGCCATCTTTTTGGTAATCAACTATAAAATTGTACTTCAATTCAAGCTTTGAGTTGCAAAATGGAAGCATTGCAATCTTACTGGGGCCATATTATTTGATTATATTTGTAACAATTTAACTTGTACACTAAAAGTAATGTCAGTGTGAGACTAGTCCATGAGACACTGTTTAATATTCTTGTCTGTCTAGCCACAACTTTTAGGAAATTTGCTGATGTGAATTGTTTTATCAGCATGCATGTGAGCACTGATGATAATCTAAAATAGAAACGTGAGCTTAAAATGTAGGATTGACCTTTTTTTCCATTTTTCTGTTAAAGGGCTTTTTAGAGCTAGCTTAGCTTAAAGAATTCTTGATGCTCTTATTAGAGTGGCCAACAGTTTGAATAGGACGTCTTCCCATGATAGTGCTAGCCTTTTAAGAGTATGGGGGAGTTGCCCATGGCCATAAAAAACATAGTTTGCTTTCCATATTCAATGTTTATATCATGATTCCTGTATTTACATTTCATTTGGTTGGATACAATTTAACACTTTATGAATATTTAAATCATGGAATTATAAATGATGACATTTGAAGTTCAATTTATGTTTTCTTTGTTGGGTGTAGTTATTCTTTGATTTGGTTTTCACAATTTTGTTTGCAAGAAACAAACGATTTGTGGAACCTAAAGTGCACATGGATTTGTAAATTCACCCAATCAAACAAAAAAACAAGAAAATTTTCTCTCTTTTGAAAAATGTTTAACCGTTACAATCAACTAATTGGACTTTATGTTAATGCCTTCACAAGTTGTTTTTGGAATTCGTTGTCTTCTGTAAGCATGCTATGAATCTTCTCATATATAGTTTTTTCAGGTCTTTTTTTCTCAAGTAGTAATACAAATCCTTCTTTTGCCATCTGCATAATATATAGTTTATTTTTTGAGATTAAGTGTCAGAAAGTAGAGGGAGTTGCTGAAAGACAAAATAGGCAAGTGAGGCCCATCCTTCCACCGCAAATAACGGGGCCTCCTCTGCACATTTGTTGCCCTGGTCAACCAATAGACTGTGAAAAGGTATCTGTTAACTTGACTTTTTTCCTCCCGACTTTTTATGTTTGGTGCCTATTTGGCTTCTCTAATATATTTGTAATCTTATAAATTTTCATGTCATAACATTTAGTTGCATTGCTTATTTATGTTCTTGTTAGGGAAGTTGTAAAGGAATTATTGCTTTCATTGAAGCAAATTAGTATATGAGAATTTGGTTACACTATACTACTTATGCCTTCCTGTGATGATTGTCTTGAAATATTTATTAATTCTTTTCAAAAATCCATTACAAGTTCAAGCATAGTACTTTTGTTTGTTGTGCCTTAATCTTATAATTTCTACTTTCTTTCGAATAGGGATTTTTCGTTCAGGACAAATCTACTTAACTACCACATTTTATGATAGATACGATAGAATGAAATTTGGTTTCTAAAAATAATGAAAAAAATATTGTTATAGTTTTTACAACCATCAAATGGAAGACATTCATCTTTACTATTTACATAATTGGTTAAATCGTGATGACTTAATTTTTCAAAAAAATATGAAAAAATATTTATGTAAATATATTCGTATAATAATTTGATAAAGTTGAGGATAATCAATCATTACATGAATATTACAATATTTTTATATTTATTTTTAGTATATGCATAAAGTGATAAACAATTTTTTCTAGGTACTATGGAATCGTGTTTTCATGTATTATCCATCCATAACTAATGAGTTTACAAAAAATAATACTCCACATGATAGTATAAGATCGAGGGTTGGTTTGATTGCTTAAATTTTGTACTTTTAATCGCAAAAATACTTATTTTAGGTCATGTTAAATAACTTAACTAATTATATTTATTTATAAGTTAGGGGGGATATCACTATCTTTTTTCATTTTAATAATTTAAAAACATCTTTCATTCTCACAAAGTAAGTCAAAGTTTTCTATTTTTTAAACTAATAAGCAAAGATGTTTTGGACAAATTCAAAATAAGCATTCCTAAACAACAAATCATTAAACACAGCATTTCAACAGCACTCTTCAAACTTAATTTTCATTAAATTGTTTAATATTCAATAGGGGCCAACAACCATTGAGCCAACATCTCTCAAATGACATGAATCAAGCATTTGTCCATGCTACAAAGTTTCAGGCTTTTTTCCTTTCTATCATCCATTTGTTATCCTGAAAATTTTACAATTATTTCACCATTAGTAGACCATAAAAATTGCATCCATAACCATGTCATCACTAACAAAGTCTGCCCTAATATATGCGTCTCAGTCTTCAAATTCCAAAATTTTTGAAACACTAACTGCTTCATCTAAAGAATAAATGGATGAACCCCTCTATATACATCTTAGTCTACACATTCCAAAATTTTTGAAGCATTACCTTCTTCATGTAATGAATAAATGGATCAATAATTTAAAATTTGCTTAGCATAAGAAATTATCCAATATATTACTAATAGATTTATATGTTTAATTTATTATCACTTTTGTTTTCTACATTTTCCATTTGAATCTTTAACATCTCTTGTGACATCCTTATATATTTTGATCTCTAAATTCTTTTCATTTAAGCTTTGAAGTATGCTCTTTATTAAATACTAAAAAGCCCATCCAGTGAATGATATTCCAAAAGATATTACCTTTTTTTTGTAATGTACATCTCAAGACAATTGTTAGTATAGAATTCATTTCATGATCAATATTTTTCAAACACAAATTTCTTCCAAATAAAAATTTCCAGGTATGTAATTTTATGTGCTAATGGGTCTCGTATGAACTGAAGGTTCAAGTTCAAATAGGGGCAAATTCCTCAAATTCTCTTAAAAAATATGAATGGTGCAAACATTCTCCTCGTTTCTTTTGAATACACAGGCTAAATCATTAGTTTCTAAGCTTATTAAGAGAAAAAGATGAAAGCATACGTTATAATATTTCTCACTTAATTGGTCACATCAAAATAGATGTATTAAGAATCATTTGCTTTTAAGCGATGTAGATAAATGCTATACTTATTTGGCATATATTTTTTGTTTTGTTACTTGGTTTCTTCATTTTCTAAGATCAAGTTGAATGATTTTAGGTTATTTTTGTAATTCTCTTTGTTTTATTGGAAACATTGGTCCTAAAAATTAGTTGAATTAATTTGTTAGCAGAGTTGATCATTTCATCTTTATTTAATGATACTTGTGTATGGGATATATAGCCTCTTTATTCCTAAAAATTCCTTTTTTTGTCACTTAGCCAATGCATGCCATCATAAATATACCCATTGGTCCAAAAGTTGTTATTCAAAAGTATATTCGAACTCTCCTATATTTTTTTATTATGGCTAATTAAAAGTCAATGTAATAATTGCTTGTCACTGAAGGCTGAAATCCATGTTTAGGAACATCTATATTTTTAAGGCATCAAAGTTTATAGCAAACTGAGTTAAATCATTACAACGGTTTTCCAATTTGGCCACTTTCTGAATCAAGAAAATTGGAAGATTTTTTATGAATAAAAACTATCACACCAACAACACGTTTTGTGAGAATAACAAAAATTAAGGTCTTGCACTATGGTAAACTGATGCCTGATATTTTGATCCATACAAGTACTATAAATAAAACAAAATATATTATAGAATGTATCACTAAAAAGCATGTTCTCAAAAATACTAGTATGCATATTCCAATGAATGCATCCTCATACACGTGCAAATACCGATGCTAAGATTGATCATAATTAAATTATAACACGGAATTCTGTTCTCGATTTGAGATGAAAGCTTCATTTTTTTGTTGATACTAGGGATAATAATGAAATTCTAGCAACATATAGTAAAATATATTGGCAATACAAGTGAAAACATGCCAATTCTTTCAATTTTAGGGCATAAAGGACTCAATATAATTATAATTATGCCATCTAATTAATAGAAGCACTTTAAAATTTAAAACAACCTCACTAGGTCATATTTTTTAATAACATACATTTTATAAGGGAACAACTTAGATTGACAATGGCTTCTCTTTGCCAATGGTACAAAAAAATATCAAAGGCAAAATACAATATTATGTGCTACTTCAACAACTATTTAGTAAAAGAAGATGAATGCTTAGTTTTTCAGAACAATGGGTGATGAAAAGGAATATAGTTCATCACCCAATACCATACACAAAGATCACAAAGAAGTAGATCAATCAGATGCCAAACAAATTATTACATCTGACATGAATATTATGGCAATGGAAGAGGAAGAAATGACCAAATCCATCATCTGCAAAATACATTTTGCCAACACCAAATTGTTTTAATGGCTTGGGGTAACAAAAAATGCAATGCTTCAGCTGTTGTTTTAGAAACCCTCATGGACAAGTTTGCTTTAATCACTCAACCAAATTGTTTTAATGGCTTGGGCCAACAAAAAATGCATTGCATCAATTGCTGTTTTAGAAACCTTAGTGGACAAATGTACTTTACATACTCAACCAAATTGTTTTAATGGCTTGGGGCAACAAAAAATGCACTCAGCTACTGTTTTAGAAACCCTCATGGACAAATTTACTTTAATCACTCAACCAAATTGTTTTTATGGCTTGGGGCAACAAAAAATGCATTGCTTCAGTTGCTGTTTTAGAAACTATCGTGGACAAATGTACTTTAATCACTCAACCATTGTTTCAACAGGAATCAAGTGGTCACATCTAGGTTTGACGGCGAGGAAACCCAATCTCACAGGCATTGACACGAGCAGCAAATCGGAGCGAGCATATTGATTCATTGGCCAATGAAACCTCTTGAGAGATGTTAACAAACATCAATGTTTTTGAATCTCCCCCAAGATAAGGCTTTAAACACCAAGAGATTATAGAGAATGATGAGAATGATGATGATAAAAGTTGAAAATTGATTTTTTTAGTAAACAAAAAGCTTTTTTTAAAGCATTTTTAATACTAATTTTAATGAAATTGTACACACTTCAATATACTAAACATCCCAAAAATCTAATGGCCATGTACCTATAGAAGGTATGTCAATTTTGAGTTTCTGTATGGAACACGATCCTCCTTCTTGGCAATTGCAAACATAACATCGCTCTGTGAAGACCAGTTTTGTTAATTTCCTATTTCAAAGAAAAAATGAATTTCTGCATATGCATCTAAAAAAGAATTTTTAGGATAAATGAGAAGCAATTCTTGCCTGGTTTTCCTTTAGACGATCTCCGGTCGAGCCACTTTTAGCAAGAAGCTCACTTCTGGCAGAATCTATCAGGTTCAAAAAACTTGAACCTATTGTTCTGTGGCCTGCAAAGAAAGAGTCAGGTCAACAAATGTCTTAAGTAACAAGCTTAATGGCTTAAAGGAATAAGGAATAGCCATCACTCACAACATTCACTCCAGATATTCTTAAGATGAAAACAAAATGGCTTCTTGATGATTGTTCATTCATCTGAGTATTGCCAACTGACCTGATGAACAAAGTAAAACCTAAATCATTAGTTCCAATCTCTTGTGATGATAGTCATGTGGCTAGTCAGGTTGGGAAAGAGAAGAACGATCCAGAAGTGAAAAAATGCTGAGATGAATCGTACATTCAAAAGCATGCAAGCAGAACACAGCTTGGTACCCCAGAATATGGAACATGAAATGAAAGCATACACATGCCATATTCAGTTAGCCACCAGAAAACAGAAGATGAATGCATGCATGCAAGCAAAACAAAGCTTGGTACCCAAGAATATGGAACATTTGGGAAACTAAATACACATGATGTATTCTGTTGGCCACAAGAAATAAGAAAATAAAAGGTGAAAGCATGCCACAATTTACTACGTCTATGCTGATTTCAATTACCTGCTCCTTGTAGCTTGATCAAGCGGATAGAAAATTTCCTTTATGCTACACACATCGACAACAGTAAGGTCTGGTACATGTGTATTACTAGCTGAATTGTGCTTGATGGTATATTTCTTGTTAAGAAGAGTTTGACAACTTCTTGTGCTGCAATTGGGTGATAACAAATCACGAATTGTTTCATTGTAGATCTCCAACATTAATGTCTGTAAAAGATTAAAAGAATGGTTTGAAAGTAGGAAAGATTGAGCACAATTTATGTTTTCATGTAAATTGACATTAACACCTATATTTTGTAAGTCCAACCCTGGCACTGTAGTGATTGGCTAGTCTCAAAGATTTGCTCCAAGGAATATGGTATTAATCCTTTCTGCTCAGGGGCTTTAGGCTTGGCCATCATGGTATAAGTTTTTCTAGAACTAGTTTGTCCATAAGCAAAGATACAAACCCTTTTAAAAAGAGATAATAAAAAAGGAGTTAAGAATAATGAATGAGAGCTGAAGCTTGTCATATGCATTTTCTCCAACATAGAGAATTAATGTTGAAGACCAAACTAGGCATTCAACTAGCTCAACAACTGGTTGGATCATCTGATCCAATCATGCTGACCTAGTGATGTCAGCATGGTCATTTAATGTTTTTTATGTCCACATTTATGTATTTTGTAGGAATAATATATGAAAAGATTTTTGAAAAAAAAGTGAATGAAAAAAAGAAACACATCAAAAAAAATAACAGAAAAATTTATCCCAACCATAGGTTAAACTTCCAGATTCATTTACTCTAAATTAAAATGTTTGTTAGATAAAAAACAAAATACTACTAAATCACTACTCCTTTGCTTAGCTACTTCGGTTAATCCATTTTTTGCCATTTTGACATTTAACAATATAAAATAAACCAATATACTGGACAAGCTCAACAAGCTATTTCTACCAATCATACTTCAGTTCCTTCCAAGCAAAGGCCAACCCACCCCAACATGCTTAAAAAACATTAAATACAAATAACAAAAGTATAATTAAGTTCATAAATCAAGAAACATGCAAAAAAACCCATTCAACAAAATAACAATTTTTATTTTGATATGTAACACGAAATATGTTGGCAATAAAAATAGATCAATTATATGAATTTTTTGATCTTGTTAGAGCATCGGATGATATCGAATGCATTTTATTAAAAGTTATAGTAGCTTCTTTAAAATTAAAAAAATTTATATGGTTTTAGGAATACAAAATACCCTCTCATAAAGCTTCATTTGATCTAAGCACTTATACTCAAACAACTTATAACATCACTGTCATGACCATCTATACCAGCATCCTTAATGTAACATATTGAGCCTAACTATAGATTTTAAGAAACAATAGAGAATTTGAGTTGAAGAATTAGTAGGTGTAGTGGGGTACTACAAAAAGAAAGCTCTTCCAAGTTCACAATTTGAACTTAGAAATAATAAAGAGATAAACAAAGAAAAAATGATCATACGAGAGAAAATCAAATATTGCCAATTAAATATTCTCGTTTCTCTCTCTCTCTCCTCCTTCCTCTCAACTCCATATGCTAAATGTTAAGAATATATCTATGGACAATTAAGTCATCAGAAAACCCATTAACATGACAATGTAGTATTAAATTCCATGACAATAAAAATAGTATCTTATTTTGATAATAATAAACACTTTAAATATTTATTATGTAATCTAATTTATCTTTTTATTATATTTTATAAATTATCATAAGATAGGTAGACTCATGGTTCACTTATTATGGAGTAGATAAGAATACTCTAAAGTGAAGACAGAAAATGTTTTACTACTATGATAATCATGTGTCCTAGAAGCACCTTAAAGAACTTTAGAACTTCATAGAAAATGTATACGGATTAAAATCTAATTTGCTATGTTATTTCAAGAGCTTGCATTACATTACACAAGCATTCTAAAGTTCATTTAGTTGTGCTCTTTTAACCAAGGATTTTACTTCAATCTATTTTTGTGAAGCAATCAACTATCACAACAAAATACCAATGTTTGCCCAAGGAAAATTGTTTCATAAACTAGAAAATGCCATAACACATTAATGGCTTTCATTGATCCTATTAGTCATTGAGGCAAATGTCTATTAAAATGATAATTTTTATAATCTCAACATATCGTGCAACATTTCTTTGCATTGTTGGCAAGCACAATTCTTGTTAAAAGAACTCATGGCTATGTTATAACCAAAAGATTTGCTTAAATAATCCACAAAACAATTGGATTTAATAATGTCAAACAGCTTGAGAGGTTGGATAACATGATTCCAAATTTTTAAGAACATGAAAGACATAATAGATAAGCTTCTTAATTCCATCGCATTATCATAGTCTTTAATAAGCTAAAATTTTATTTTGCCTCTCAATGGCTTGAAAATGGTTAATCCTCAACTTCATAGCAAGATATGATTCTACACAATGAAGCAATATGACCATCTAACTTATATAGGTCTCAAAATGTCTTTGGTGAATGAATTTTCAAAAAGTCTCAAACACCATTAGGGTTATCTTCACTCCCTTTCTTTAAAAGTGCTTGATAAGATGCCAAAATTGCACTCGAGTGGATTGACATGCAACCCAAATTTTCATAATTCTTGAAAGTTCTCTTTAAGATCCTCAACATAGGTGAAGAATGATTGCTTCTGACTAAAAACACCTCGACATATGCATCAAGATTCATTCCTCATTGATGGCTAAAAGCTATATTAACCATGTATTGATATGTTGCCCTTTCAGTTTTTAAAACAAATGACACAGCCTTTTAGCAACATATTGAAAATTGATGATAGATGAAGTTTTTCATTGTCGAACTCAAAAATCCTAATCTATTGTCATCCAAAGAAGGCATTAAAAAAACCTTAAATGATTAAAAGTTGCAATCAAGCTCATTGAATCATCAATTCTTGACAAAAAAGAAAATTTTGGTCAAGCCAAATATGATAAAACAAAGAGTCAACACAAATGTGTCATTTGTCATTACTTTTCTTAACAAGAAAAAACTTTTCCAACCACTTGACGTATTACACAACAACAATGAATCAAACCTTAAGAATATAAGCTAGTTCTCTTTAGCTAGGGCTTTTTTCTTAGCTAAGTGTGTCTTCTTCTATCGTATTCTTAAGCACTCAAAGTTAACATTAAGATGTTGGTAAAACATAACTCAAGTAGAACCAACCATATCAAAACAAGACCAAGCAAAAATATCAATGTGCTGATCTAGGAGTGAGATAATGGTCTCCTTTTTGCTATTAATTCAAACCCTTTGCTCTCCATTGAAGTTAAAAAATATAAGTGTACTTTGGAAGGAACTAAAGCAACAACAAGAAAAGAAAAAACAATTTATGAAGAAGAACCAAGATGTCCAATAAATTGACGAATTGCCACGACTTCCCATCATTTTACTCAGGTAGCAACTCTTCAACAGAAGCAGTTCTCCTTAAACATGTGAAACCTAATGGTGTAAGACTTTATTTGAACACAACAGATCAAAGAGTGTGAGGAGTACCTAATGGGTGATGACCAAGATTGAAATTACTCAACAAAGAGTAATTTTTTGTAGTATTTTAGGTTGAAGGGTATAAAAATAAATAATCCCACATTGACTATAAAGAAAATGATTTTGAGATTTATGTGATAATTTAGCCTTAAAATGTCTAAAAAAGTTTTGAGAATAAAATCGTCTTTGGTCTGAATCGGATGATCAAATGAAACAATATCTCGACATAATAAAACTAGGTTGTAAAATTTATACACAGAAGGTGTTAAAGCCATAATGTGAAATTTATTTATTGTAGGTAAACCAAAAGTTACAAATAACGATATTGTCATGTTCATAAAATTTTCCATCTACATTACTTATATTTCATTCCCATATACAAAAAAAGAAGCTGATTGGAAAACCAACATAAAGAATCAACAAAACTTATTGAAGAACCAACATAGGGGAGAACACGACTTAAACAAATGCCCATTTTATTGAAGGCATTCCAAAATAAAGCATGAACAAAAACTACGATATCCACAATACCAAACACACATCAATGTTTGCAATAAGTCATGTGAACACGATGGTGGTTTTAAGAAATTATTAATAACAAAGATGCTTTTGGCTCAAAAGAGATTGGAAGAAAATAAAATATTCTCATTATTACATTTGACAAAGTGTTTGCCTTAAAATATTTTTAGAATTAATTTATAAGGGCATGCTTCATTCCCTCCAAAGATCACCAAAAAAATTCTAACATGTACTTTAACTTGTCTCCATGGCCCTAAAGAGATGTGAAAACTCACGATAGGTCTTAAATGGTTTTCCTTCAAGGTGATGCAACACTAAATGTGGAGTTTGAACCTCCTTTAATCCATAGAATCTGCATAAAGCATAAACCAATCACAAAGCTACTTAGATCAAACCTTGCTTCACAATCTTTGTAGATGATGACACATAACTTGGTTCATTTCATATGATAGCTATTCATGATTTATGAGTGCTTTATCATAGTTTATTATAGTACATCATAGTTCAATTTGAATTTTCTTGGTTCCTTCACTTGGCACCACATTGGATCCCTTTCCATAGATTAAGACAATAGGAGGCATGGTTGGGAGCTTTTCATGGATTTTCAATCTCTTTGATACTTGCTTTGGCTAGTTAAGCACCCTTTTGGAAGAATTCCTTTAAACGAATGACATAAAAAGTGCCAAGGTTTAGAATAGCATTATCTTTTTGTATTTCTTTGTGATCTCTCTTTATTTCTTCATGCTTTTTTTCCTAAAATAAGTTGTTAAAAATTAAGAAGAGTTTAATTAAGATTTTTTTCCATGAACATTTCTTTCCTTTTTTATTCTTTTTCAAAACTCTTGTATTAAAAAAAATATAAGATAAATGAAAGTTTTGGATAATTGTTTTTCGTGATAACTCTTGCATAGCTTGAGGGCATATGTTTGACTTGACTTGAATATCTCTCCAACATATTAAAACTCTTAATGACCTCCTTCTTCCTCGCTTTTTTTTTCTTTTTTATTTCTTTTTATTCTAAGCAAACTCAATAAACCTAAAAACCATCTTAAACCTCAAAACCCTCTCCCTTTCATCCTTGCTTAAATCTTTGCCAAATACCTCACCCCAAAACCTCCAAAAAGTATCACATGCTTTCCCTTTCTCGAGTTTGCCTCACCTAAAATTGAGACCTTTTCCCTTCTTTCCTCCCTTTCACTCTCAAAACCCTCACTTTCATCATCCTCTCTCTATAAACCCTTGCTCAAGCCTTGCTTCCTCTTAAATAAAGCCAATTAATCATCCAACAAGGACCTAAGAGAGCTACTTTATGTCTCTCTTTCTCCCTTCTTACCATAATATTATTGCAGCTAACCTTTTTAAAAAATTTTTGTAATCAAAGACTTCATGGATGATAACCAAAGGTAATGTGGCAATAAGAATTTACTTGAGAGATACATTCAATGTAGTATTCTCAAAGTCTTGAAGAGGTAACTAATGGTCTAAGATGGATGATAATGAAGTTATCAATTACTCCCTTAATGAAAATATTTAGATTTCTTCATTGTTAAGGTGAGCTCAATGGTAATTTCCTTAAGCCATCTCTTGCTTCCAAATGTGTTGGAAATAGATAAGTCTTCTTCGTTAACTAAGAGTAATAAAAGTTTTTTAGCAAGATATGAGATGGTAAGCAAAGCCTTGGCTGCTCAAATTCATTGGCCCAAAGAAAAAATACTAAGGATGCTTGTGTCACCTGGGTTTCTTCAAGCTCCACCTCACTTAGGCATTCTTGGAAACATTGGAGGTAAAATTTGGGGTCTCCATTTTAATTTTGACTAAGATCTGGTAAACATTCAGCCAAAATTTTCTGGCTTGGCATAACTAGCAAAGGAAGAAGCAAAGATCCTTTTCAAAAACTTGAAATTAGGAATAACAAGATACCTTCTAAAGCCACTTCGATGTTGCATCCATGAAGCAAGATGGAGAAAATTGTTCACTTAAAATGCACCAAAAAGAAAGTAAAAAAGACGTAAGTGTCTCGAATTGACATAGAAAAATTTATGGGTCTAATTTGTCATAACACAAAGTAGGGATTTGAAATTCAGAAAGGAAAATTAAAAAAATCCCCATTAAAAGAGGGGCAATTACAATGCCAACATAAGAAGAATGGTTAAGACGCATCATACAACATGCCACACTCTTTGCTAAATCAACACATCCAATGACAACAAAGATAAAAAGGAAATTAAGAAGTGGCACAAACAAAAGGTATCCCACTTGCAGAAATTAATTAACTAATAGGGAAATAAAAGGAAATGAATGAGTTGAAAAAGGATAGTTCATCATGAGAAAATGAACAAGCTCATTTAAGACAATTGAAACTTGAGCTAGAATCATAGACTTTAGTGAAACAAGAATTTCAAATGGATAGAAATGACCTTCTCAAAAATATTTCCAAATGTTACTAAAAGATGTGAAAGAATGACTGAAATGGATGATCATTCTTAAGAGGTGGAGTGATAGAATTAGTGATTACTTACATCGTTGAAACATTTAAAACAAGTTCATCAACAAGCACAACTTTTTGAACTGTAGTTCTCATCTTCTATCTATTCACTAATTCCAATATACAATGTTAGAAAAGTATTGAAACTAATTACAAATTCCAAGAAGAAGAAATGATTTACTTCCCTTTGGCCAAAGAATCACAAGAAGGTAATTTAGAGTTATTACAAAAAGGAAGCTCCTTGAAGTTCAAATCTAAGACTTAGGTAAGAACAAAGATGGATAAGCAAAGAGAAATTCCCTAAAAGAGAAAAAATTATGTTTAGCAAAATTGCCCACCGCACCCAAATGGTACAAAAACAACACCATAATGGAGTGGCAAGTTAATTATAACCGAAGAATAAGACCCTTTGAACATGATAAATTTTCAAATTTCATTAATATTTTGTCCTTCTGTAAACTAAGTTTTATCCTATTCAACTTGAATAATGATAATACCATTCATGCTTGGTGAATCCTAATCAATTTGGACATTGAGAGTGATTTGTGTGACCCAACACCTTGAAAGCTATTTCTCTAACACTTGATTTCTGGAAATCCTACACCTTTTAACCTTGTTCTCATGAAAAGGTTTGTCATGGAAGGCTAGTCCAATTTTAAAAAGACATGCCTCATGTTAATCATCAAGCATATGATGGTCCAAGAAATTGTAAGCTAACATGATAACTTTGCATATTCATACGACATAAATGGTAAATAGCCATCATAACAATTACTAAAATAGCATTAAATAAGTGACCATGGTTTTTCTCCTGCATGCCATACAAATAACTAAAATAAAAATATCTAAACAAATGCCACTTGCTCCATATTTTGGGATAATATATGTACCATCTATTAATATTTATGCTTCCATGAATATAAGGTTTAATAAAATATTATTTAGATTGCATACCCATAAGAAGCACATAAGAAAATATCTAAATTTATTTTAGTTACTAATAAATGATGAAAACATTTAAAACGTGGATAAGATAAAATTCACAAAAGAAAATTGAAATAAAATATATTACATAATGGATTTAATGCCTAGAATATACCACCTTACATCCATCAAGTGCACTTTGCACTAGTTGTGAGATTTCTAAAAACACATCCTCCTGAGATGACTCGTAAGAAAAAACTTTGTCAAAAGCGAGACAACACTTTGAGCTATTTACAAATAAAGCAAAACAAAAAGCATCAGCTATAGAAGGCTCATCCTTACAGATTATAGTTTCTGTAAGACATTATAAAATAGATGAAAGCTTGCATGTAATAAATTAGAAAAAAATTCTTTACCACTGTACATCAAATCAGTGCCTCTCCCAAGAGACTCAACGCTTGTTGGATATGAAATAACTGAACCATCTGCTCCCCTGGCATCAATGTCTGACAAAAAAGGTCACACTCTAAAAAAAACTCGACCTTTTAGTTCCTGCAAAACATTAAAGCTCAGTAAAAGTATAATATGTGTGGTATAAATATCAGATATAAATATACATTTTGGACATGTTTCTTGTACAACTTCCCAATGGAATGGCTATCAAAGGCTCTAAGATTTTAAGGAAAATGCTGCAAAGAAAAAGGAACTTTTTCTTTAAGACAACTGTCTAGGGTTCAAATGCCATATTGCTAGTCAAATTTTAAGTGTTTTGCTGCCCAATGATGCAGCTTTTATGAAAATATCAAGATATTAACAAACACATTGGCTTGGAGAAACTTATCCTTGCAAATGGAGACACATACATGGCTTGTGGAAAAGAAGAAATTAAGGGATACACATGCATGTTTATTGGTTTGGGACCAAAACTAGAATTTCAAATAGTTTAAAACTGATCTCAGTCCAATGCTCAATTGAATTATTGATTTGGTTCATCTCAAGGTTTTAGCTAATCTTGGCTAAAATAAATCTCCACCACCCTCAACCTAATTTTTGCTTCCAAATCCATTATAAAATTACCTAAATACCTTCATTTTCTAACAATAAAAGAGCTCAGGTGGGTAAGTTAGAAAATGCTCTTAATAGCTACAATAATGGTTCTAATGGATGAGATTTACATGACTTAGTGTGACCGAATTTCAAACACCAAAGAAGGTTTCAAATTCAATTTCTCTTTTGTTAATATTTCTCTTGCTCAATTATCCATAGCATTGCTTTTACATTTATTCTTTTAATAATTTGGTAATTAATAACATAAATAAATATTGCCTAATTTAAATATTTAATTATATAATATTGATTTTGAATCTTATCCTTTTATTGTATTACCTACATTTATCTTTTCAACAATACTCTTTTTAGTCACTTGGATAGATTATGGCCACTCAGTTTTTTTACTATATTTTATTTATAATTTATTTTTTGCATCACCTAGCCACAAAGACAAGTGATCATTATTATTTTTAATTGTGTTATTTATATAATTTCTTTTTTAGTACCCAACCCCATAACTATATGGACAAATGTTGACCTTATTAATTTTACAAAATATCCCATTTATTTTTAATAGTTCATTTCTTTTCAATGCTGCACGTGCACCTTATCAATAGTTAAGTGCATTCATGTTCTACACGCACAAGCTACCTTCATGCATGGAGACCCTTGGCTCGGTCATAAATTTGTGCACCTCAGGATGCACGCCGACAAAGATAGACGTTGATAGGTACAAAACTTGTAAAATTTCAGAAATTTTTAATTTTCGATCAAAATCACATTTTTTGTTTCATATTTAAAAATTGTATCCCAACCACTATATAAAAAGGTAGAAATAATGAATGAAATAATTCAAAAAAATTTGAGGAGTAAAAACTCTTAGAAAGTCCGAACTTGAGAAATTCAGCGAGTTTTGAGAATCAAAACTTTGTAAATTCAAAACTCTTTAAAGGAAATCTTCTTGAAGAATTCAACCTCCTTGTGGTAAAAACCCTCTTATCCTTCTCTTTCTCCTTTCTTTGCACACCGTTATTACACTTCCACTTCTGTTGTTATGATTCGTAAAAAAATGCCTGTTGACGAGGGTTCAAGATGAGAAAACCTCACAAGCAGATCATTGATAATTGATTCTAATGATAATGATGACACTATTATTAGAGTCACAATTGTTGAAAGTCACCAACCATAATTTATTAACAAAGTTTCTAGAACAAGTGCTACTTTGGAAGCATTGACAAGTGGCATGGCTAAGAATTGTCAATAATAACTCATCATGTTTCTTTGCAATTTAACATTGGGCAACTAATAAGGAAAAGAAGTAGCATGTCAACATCCCAACTAGCCTTATGCCCAAGCACTCATATCAGAGGAGCAAGCATTTATAAGCCCGAAGTTATAGGGATCATGGTTCCATTTGCAATAGGAAAATAGCAAATCTAAGAAAAAATCAATGACAAAAAAACCAATGATATCAAAAGGTACCTTGTTTGAGAAATATCTAAATCTTTTTACCACTCGCATTGCTTTTATTATTGGTAACTCATAGTACTTCTAAGACATTGTGACTACTATAGAGATCACAATAAGCTCTTAAGTAAAGTCACTCACAACTTCAAAGGTTGTCAATGTTTCTTTGAAATGGAAAAACATAACTTGCAAACAAACAAAATATGCAAAATAATGGCATTTGCTTCCAACATCAGGTGTATTACAAGAAAAAAAACTCATTATCAATAGGGTTTTTTGAGAAGATCTTTTGCAATATTGATCTTTGATTGAAAATGCTAAGTTGTTGCTAAAGGTTTCACTCTATTATAAATATAAAGTTTCTATTATATACTATGTATTTATTGCATTCATTCCTCTATTATGACTACTTTTGGGTCAAGTATGGGATCTTTTGATCTATTGTACCCCATTTGAGTTGCATAATGAACTATAGTATATAACTCTTTTATGGATTGTTATGAATTTTTTTCTACCTACTTTTACAAAAAACTACAATGGAGTAAGTTTGATCTTTTATGATGATGAGTAAATATAAACAATAATTATCCAAATCACTTAAAAATTTCTATTCATTACTTCATCCTTATTTTTTGTTAGTTATATTACAAGTGCACACACTTTTTAAAAAATAGTATTTTAAAATAAGGCTATTTTTATCTTTGTAAATTTTTGAAAAAAATGAAGAAAAGTGCAATTCAACTTCCTGTTGTGCATGTCTCAGCTCTTCGAAAAAAAGCTAGCTTTCAACAACATTATTACTACTAAAATTTCAACCATGTTTTATGGCAAATTACTAGACTAGAAAAATGCTACTGATTAAAAGGCATTTGTTAGATGACAAATTAAGCAATTGACATATTGATTTAAGCTACGATAGCGCAATCACTAAACTCTATCTTTTAGTATATAAATTAAGCGTGGTAGCATACAAAATTTTTAACAAAGCACGGAGTTAGAAAGAAAATTATTGAGGCAAAATTACATGAAGAAAAGTTTTTGTTTTTTAATTTGGTAGAGTGCATTTATATGATAATAAACTCATTTTAAATTGATAATCTCACCCTCATATTCTCAAGTTGATTCCTAAACAAGCTAGCCTGATCCGTTAATCTAGTAATAATATCCACTAATGCATTTTTCTCCTTTTGTAACTTTAATATAGCATCATCATTCTTGATAGCATCAGCTATAGCTAAAGTTTATACTATTGCAAGCTATTGTTGTACCCTGGTAGTAGTTTGTTTGTCCCTTGAATCATTTTTATCTATGTAGTTTCAAAATACATAATATATCAAAAAAACAAAATATATAAATATTTCTTTCAATTAAGTTCAACGATGCATGTTGCTCTACCTAACTATTAAGATGATTTATTTCATGTATAGCTTTCCCAAGATCTTCCATGAGACCATAACGTAAATTTTTAGAAGCAACCCTTGCTTAAGCTTCCTTCTCCTGAGCTTTAATGGCAACCTAATATGTTTCATAAGTATTGTCGTTATATATAAGTCAATAAAGAAACTATATTTAATTTTTTGAAGGTACCAATTTGTTCGACTCCTCTCTCTTAAGATTCTTCTCTAAAGATACCTTCACTGTCTGGTATTCCTCAATCAGCAAATTAAACTCTTCTATTTTGGAATTTACTTGGGATTTTGAAAAGAAAGGAAATTTTCCAAAGTTTAATAGTAAAATAAAATTCATCATCGCATGAAAATGTCAATTGAAAACATTCACCAATTTTAGAATGCATTCTCTTTTCTGACTCCGACAAACTATTGAGCTCATCCTGTATCGCAAGATAACAATCTTCCAGATCATTGTACTAACTAATAAAAGACTTTAGCCTCTTGATGTAGTTTCTCATATCATTCATCATTCCCTCCAAAAATAAAACGGTAAAAATTAGAATAAACACAATTACTCGAGAAAAAAAGAGACATTGTTATTGTAACATAAAGATTAAGAAGCCTACTTGCTTGGAGATCTGCTTTCCTTTTGAGATTTTATTTCTCAGATAGTAACTTTGCTACATCCTCCCTTGAGTTAAGCACAACCCAGGCACCAACACAATCTCAGTTAGAGCTGGCAGTATCGGGAACACCTCCATTATCCCTAGATATTGTATTCATACTCTATAGAGGTAGGCGACAATGTGCGGAGTTTGTCTTTCCTACCATATTCCCGCCTGAAATCTTCTATCACCAATTTAACTGCAATTTGTCCATGTTCTCGCTCTCCTGCATATCAATCTACACGTAAGAATTCCAAGCCAAGAAGAACACTAGCCAAAGAATGGATTGAAATTGAATGTGGCGAGAAGTAAACTTACATTTGATCAGCTTCGAGAAAAATTATACCCAATGCTCAATGAGGGATTTTTCTTGTTCCTCGTGTGCATCGTCAATGATAGAAAAACGATCCAAAGGAGCTAAGTTGAGGTAGGGGTGAAGTGGAACCCTGATGTGGTGTAGCAGTTGGATGAGGAATCGAAGACAGAAAGCATTAGACAAACAAATTACAAACCAAAGAAGAAAAAAACCTTTTCTTTATCTTTCCGAGGAATTGTTTGGTCTCGAGAATGATGATACTCTTGCTCTTCCCTTCTATGCACGGGTGAAGGGGCAGCTTCGGGATTTGTGATTTATTGAAACGAGCATGCTAGAAATTTCGAAATGACCCAAACATGCCCTGTTAATAATTACACAATGAACGAAGCAGCTATATGTATTTTCTTTCAAATAATAATTATTCAGAAAAAAAAGAAAACAAAAATAAATAACATTTAAAAACCCAACTAAATGAAAAAAATGATTTTATTAATTTTTTTAGCTTAAATTTGAAAATAAGAGATTACAAAATAAAGCTTTGACAAAAGAATATTAAAAAAGAGTTTTATATAAATAAAAAAATTAGATATATATATATATATATTATTTGTCTTATTATTTTGGAGTAAATTTTTAATAAATTAATATATAACATAATAAATATGTAAAAAAGCATTGTATTAATATTTGAATCAAGATAAATTGTGACATCATGGTCTATTTTATCAACCATACTTGTCTATGATAGTGATGGTCCATTCATCATTTCTTTTTTCCCATTGTTCTCTTAGTGATAGAATGAAAAGTCACACTACACTTTAGCCTAATTTGAGCATAATTTCAATACTACAATAAATAATATCTCATATAATGACAATTTTTCTTCTAAGCAAAATACCTTTTTGAGTATCAGTGTTCTCTAGTATTTCTGTTACACCCTTGTGTTTGATGAGACAAGCATAAATGTTTATATCTCATATGGGCTTGCTTTAAGTAAAATTATTAATATTCAATTAAGTCAAGCTATGAATTTTAAATGTCTAAAATAATTGTCTTCAAGTCTCTTAGAGTCATGGCAAGCTTCAAGAAAATTAAAGACATGTACTAAAACTTTTATACTTGAATTTCTCTTTATTTTTCTGGAATTTGATTTGTCCAAATTTTGAGATGATGTGTCACACAAGTAGTATTAATATTTGAAAATGTTATAAATTTAATAATTGTTGAATTATGATTTTTGGGCCAAGCATTATTGATAAAAAAGTATAGGCATTGGAATTTGATTTTTTAAAATTATTTAGGAATTATTTTTCATTAATTTCTTTTAATAGTCATGTAGGAAACTTGTAACACTATCATCAGATAAAACTATTTTGGTACACTTATATTAAATATTTCATAAAAATTCTCACAAAGCACTATAAAACAACGTTAGTCTCGGGATTTTTCATTGTAGCATTGGGCAGGTCAATGTGACCCGACTACTGGCCCATCCAGACGTTTATGAATTTTTTAAAAATATATAATAAAATAAAAATTTTTATATTGATGTGGAACAGGCAAGTGGAGCTCGAAGGCAAAGGAAGAGGGCCATCGAGAACATTGAAAGAAACAGGGCAAAATCAATCCACAGAGAAAGCTGAACAGAACAGTGCGAGATCAAGTCAACCAAGACCAATTGTCTTAAGCGAGGAAAAGGAGAGCCAACCCCAAACGGCTCGAAAGCAATACGAATAAAATTCCTTATAGAGCGCAATGGTGAAATTAGTTGGGCAATGTGTGACTAATGTCCCAATCCGAATGTTAATGATGGTGCACGGGTAAGCATAATTTGATGGCTAAGATTAATCATGGTAAAATACAGGAAGTACAGGAGAATCGAACCTGTGTTGATCTGCGTGTGTCAAGAGGCATAAGCAATGCGGTAAACACTTTAATTCAATTAATTTCTAGACACATTATACTAATACATACAGGACAACCTACACTTGATCCAATGGCCCAGATCAAGGCTGCCTAGATCCAACGGCCATGATTGATCTCGAATGGTAAAATCGTGATGCAATTGCAAATGTCCATTTCAGACTTCAAATAAAACGGTGACTACTTTTTGTTCGTTACCCAAATGACTAGTTCATTTTAGAGCCGTTTGGAGCAGATTTTGAGCTTAAATTGTTCTCTATAAATAGGGTAGGATGAAGAACTCCTTGTGATTACAATTGCTAAGTTCTCAAAGCTTTCAAATCACAACTTCAAGCAATTTCAAGTGCATGTGGTGCTTCCAAATTCACAAAGTTAAAGTTGTAAAAAGAAACCTAAAATTGGAGGTTTTTGCTTCCACTATTTTCTATTTCTATTCCTCCCTCTTTTTGATTTTGCTTTGAAATTTTTGTTGTATTGAGTGTGCCTCATGATTCTTTATATTGTTTTAAGTTTATAATTTGTTGCTAGTTTTTGTATTTGTTTCTTTTGGTAAGGGCATCCCTACAATTGTGTAAAAGCCCCAGTTTTAGTTGAGCTCAGAAAAAAAACTCAAGCAGGTTCGAGATTAGCCATAGGTAAAATCCCAAGTAGGTTTGAGGTGAATCGTACGAAAAACCTCGCTTGTAATTTGGTGAAATTTAGTGTCTTTTCCCAACACCGATTGGTGGTGGATGTTGGCTCGATTTTGAGTCGAATCACCTTTAAAATATATTTGTACTATTTTACTTCTCTTTCTCATTCTTACTTAAAATATTTAGATTTTAATTTAAACCGAAAATTGAAAGAAAATCTCAAAACATTATTTACCATAATTCACCCCCTTGTGGGTTTACTTTAAGCACAAAGAACTTCAATTTCTTAGTCTACAAGGACATCTATGTTTTGCATGATGGTAATCCAAAAAAAGTTAAGTGACTAATGCTACATCTTTTGGCAAATATATGTGAGCACACAATAACAATAAATTTTACTTAAGTGCTATAGAATGATATATGTTTTGATTTTTTAATTGAGAGTCTTAGAACTTAGGAATAAAAATAATAATAGAAAAGAATACTTACTAATGACTCATATCTAATAGATTTCTATAACATATATGAGTAGATAATAGCTAATATTAACTAATCTTAGTTTACTTCAATTCTCACATAATGGAAAACAATACTTTTTAATTCTTTATTGCAATGTTTAAAACTTACTTTCACAATAAAATCTCATATTTTGAAGTTTTAATTTGCACAATTTGCCATCAAAATCATTTTATGTCTATTATTTTTTAAATTGACAAAATTGTTCATTTACTCCACCTAAATAAACTAAACTTCAAAAATGAAAATTATACTATATTCTGTTACACCCTTGTGTTTGATGAGTCGAGCATAAAAGTTTATATCTCATATGGCCTTACTTTAAGTGATATTATTAATATTCAATTAAGTCATGTCATGAACTTTAAATGTCTAAAATAGTGGTCTTCAAGGCTCTTAGAGTCATGACAAGCTTCAAGGAAATTGAAGACATGCACTTAAATTTTTACTTTAATTTCTCTTTATTTTTTTTAAATTTGATATATCCAAATTTTGAGATGATTTATCACACTAATAGTATTAATATTTCAAAATGTTATAAGTTTAATAATTATTGAATTTTTATTTTTGGGCCAAATAATATTGATGAAAAGTATAAACATTGGTATTTCATTTTTTAAAATTATTTAAGAAATATTTTTTTATGAATATCTTTTTATAGCCATTGAGGACAATTGTAACACTACATAATATAAAATTATTTTGGTACACTTATATTCAAAGTTTTCATAAACAAATGATCACAAAACACTATAAAACCACTTTAGTTTCAGGATTTTTCACTGTATTATTGGGCGGGTCGACCAGACCTAACCGCTGGCCCGTCCAGGCTTTTGGGATTAAAAAAATAAAAAAAAATTGTTCGATTGACTCGAAGGGGCAAGCGAAGCCCAAAGGCGAAGGACTAAGGCCGCAGGGAAAGTTGAACGGAACAGCGCGTAATCAGCCCGAAGAGAAACTGAACAGAACAATGCGACTTCTTGTCAACCAGGACCAAGTAATTAAACTTTGATTGAGGCAGGGGTAGCCAACCCCAAACAGCTGGGGAGATAAGTGAGACGGAATCCTTATAGACTTTAATGGCAACGTTATTTTTGCGATATGGGTCTAAATTCCCATCCGATCTTCAAAGAATACAGATGGTAAGGCACGATCATACAGTTTATGTTAATCATGGTAAAATGATGCAATTAAATAGCACAATGACGAGGAAGGGAATCGAACATGAGTAGATTTATGAGACCATTAGAAACCATTGCAGCAAACCTTTGAATATGAATAATTGTTGGACAGCATATCCTAATACATGTAGGAGAAACATACGCTAGATCCAAAGGCCCAGAACAAGGCCACCCAAATCCAACGGCCAAGATTGATCTCGAACTGTAAAATCAAAATTCATTCAGAAACATCCATTTCAGGATCGAAATTGAATGGTGACTGCTATGTGTTTATTACCAAAATACTAGTTCATTTTATAGTTATTGAGAGTAGATTTAGAGCTCAAATTTGAGCTCTATAAATAGGGAAAGATGAAGAAATCCAAGAGGTTATAATTGTTGATGTTAATGAAGACCTATCAAAATTCTATAATACCTTAAATTAGATAATATTTTTTAAATATATTTCTTCTATTTAAAAATAAATTAAGTGCTATATGTTTTACTTTGAGATGTCAATAATATATCACAAGGATTTTGATCTCTTAAGGAGATTCCTTCCATATAAAGTTAAGTTAATGTAACATCATAACTTTTAATATTAGTTTAACTTTTTAAAACTATTTTGGATTATACTTGAAATATTGTTACAAATTTAATAATATGAATTTTATTTTAATAAGTGTTTTAGAAAGATATATTGTTTAAAATGTCAAAAAAAATTAAAAAAATCAAAATAAAATAAGAAATGAAGAGTTGAATAAGTAACTTATATTAAATTTTGTCTAAAACCATTTGGAGTCCATTTGACATGAAAAATACATAGATTATCAAGATAGAGATCCCATCCATTTTTTTAATGATGTTATTAAACTTATTCTTATAATTATCTTTATACTTTTAAAATTTTTAATTAACATAATTTTTTAAATTATTATGAAAATTTTCCTATCTTATATGACAATGCTTAAATGAATATTTTTGCATGACAAACATGTCACGTCATATAAAAAAATATGCAGGAAATTAAATACCAGAACAATATATAGTATATAACTTAACATTCACATGCAAATGTTAAAGTTGCCAAAGTATTGATTTATAATTTAATCTAGTTTAGATGTTAAAGGCTACTAATTTATACTTTCATCAACCACTAAGCATATGTACAAGTAAATTCATAGTCATCTAACTTGAAATTTAATGTTGTCTCCTTCCTTGCCACGTTGGCTCCACATGCCAAATTACCCAATTTGCAAAAGCCCCAATTTTTGGGATTTCACCAACGTTTGTCAACATAGTTTGCTTAAATTCTCACATAATAGAAAACAATTCTTTTTAATTCTTTATTGCAATGTTTAAAACTTACTTTCACGATAAAATTTCATATTTTGAAGTTTTTTTGACCATTTGAAATAAAAATCATTTTATGTCTATGATTTTCTAAATCGAGAAAATAGTCCATTTACTCGACTTAAATACACTAAACTTCAAAAAAATGAAAACTATGCTATACTCAACATTTCTTAAAAATTTCATTACATATTCATAGCCACTAGTGGCTATTTCATGAGTATTTGAATACTAATAAATTTTAGAATAAATTGGATTTTTAGAAATGGAAAAATACTATATTTTAATCAAAATTTTAAACGAAATCTAGTTTTCATAAATCGTTTGATACAAATGATGCCCAAATTTTTCTAGCAAATTGTAAAACTCATAAAACTACACTACACATAATTTTTTCTAATTTTTTAATATTTAAATAACTTTTTTCATAAAAAAGAATTTCTTTTCTAAAAAATGTATCATTTTTTGTATTTTTTAGTTTTTTAGGATCATCATTTATTTTAATATTTTTCTCCAAAAAATATTTAAAGTAATATTTTTCTATAATTTTAATCTTTTGTTTTGTGACCAATTTAATCCTAAATTTTATGTAATTACAATAACAAATTCTTAAAAATTTGATATTCCTTATTTAATAATCCTCTTCTTTTTCCATAGAACTTGTATCCCATCTTCTAAAAATTTATGATGCTTTATAAAGTAGTAATAAATTGCTAAAAGTTATAAACTTTATAAAATTATTTTTAAACATAGTTTTTGACTTTTAACGAAAATAATGTATCTCCTTTCTTTTTAATTTCTTTTTCACCATCTGATAAATGTACTTAATTAATTTAAATTGTAGATAATGAGATTAATCATAATAAAAATTTATTAAATAATACTCAGACTATTAAAATATTATATTATTACAATTAATTCCATAATTTGAGTCCTAATAGATCCATCATATTAAAGTCTACTTGTTCGATTGGATCATCTACAACCTATTAGATCATTTGATTTAATTCATTTAATTGTTCAATGTATGTCTAATGAAGATAGATTTTTCCACCTTCTCTATTTGAATTGTGTTAATTCCTCATATGTCCAAGTCATACTATTCAATCTACATGTAAGATAATTAAATGCTCGTTGAAAGATTATTGGATTGTTTATCGAGCATTTGATAAAGACTCACAACACAAATGTTCAAAAATAATTAGATTTTTTGATATTTTTCATTAGATCATTCAACCTTTTGTTGGTTTATTTGATGGTCCCTTTGAATATATAACGAAGGCTTTGTTTATTTCTTGTATTTTCTTTAAATCGTCAAATTCCCTCCTACAGTTATGATTTCATGCACATAAGGCTTAGTTATCTTTACAAATCTTTCATACATGACTCCATAGCAAGAAAAAAGGAAACATTTATAGCTTGCATGAAAATACTTATACTTTCAGCTTAGATCTTAACTAGATCTCTTCAAAGTCAAATGTAAATCATGGGGAAAACTTACCTTGTTTCTTTTAATTAGATTTTTCCCATAGTGATCCTTTAATTCATTTTCTTTTCTTCTCTACAACTAATTAGGAGTTATGACCAAAGCTTATGCAATTTCTCTTTTTGATAAGAAAGTGCACATGCAATAATCTTTTTTACTAACTTAAAAATTCCTTCTAAATAAGTTTAAATTATTTAGTTTGTGTATGTCATATTTGAAGCTTGAGAATTTGTTGATGAATAAGCTTTCTAAAAAGCATGCCAAGATAGTAATGATAGAATACAAAATTGAGTATATTATCATGAAGGTTTCAATTTGAGAAATCTTTATGTATATGGTTTATATTTTTCAAAAACTATTTAAAATTTGTATAAATATTTTAAATTAAAAATATAAAAAATACAAGAAATTCAGTTTAAATAATAAAATAATCCTTTTATTAAATAATAGGATGCACTCTGTTGTCTCGAGCATTTTGGCAAAGTTCAGTATTGCATAAATGAAGCATGAAGAGAAAGAGCTTAGGGAGAGTGTTAAAGGAGATTTGGCATGAGATCTTGAAGGAATTCAAAGAAAACATAGAGAAAAAGAAAAAAAAAAGCAAAATGAAGAAACAAAATTTTTGACCTCACTTAACTGGAATCACATCTTAAGGTAAGTTCCTAATGGAGTTCATCTTCATAAGTCATATACTTGTTATGTGGGGTGTTTTGGAAGTGGATCTTGTGTGAATTTGGTGGATTTATGGTCGAGTTTGTTATTTTTTTAGTTGTTATGATTCAACCAAACAATCAACCAAATTATTTGGTACAATCAATAAAACATGACCAGTCATGGGGCTTTTGCTTTGTGTAAATGGATCAGTTAGTTGATCATTGTTCTAGTACATTAAATTAACCAGACAGATACAATTGATTTAGGAAACACATAACAGCAGTTGCCTTATTTAATCTTTTCTTTGACAAGTGATTGTTAACATCGTACAAATATGATGAGCTAATCAGATGAATATGATGGGTTTAGAAGAAGGTCTAATAGAGATTTCCAATATAATCGATAATTTGGCCTATGAATGCCATGGATCATATGATGTGATATAGAGGTCGTATCATATTATATGAAGCTAAAAATGTTAAAGTATACAATATTGTTTAAAGATTATTTGAAATAGTTTTTTAAGTGATTTTTTATAAAAATTGGTGGTGACCACAAAATATAATATGAATTGTATAAAAAAATGAGAAGAGAAGATAAAGGAAAAGAAGTGTCCATGGAAGCGATATCTCAAAACCATTATATATGTTAACTAATTAATTATGATATAAGAGTGTTGCTTTATTAAACTCCAATCTATCATTATGTAATGATATCATGATATGAGCATTAGCATGGCATGTTATCATTTGCATATGTTTTAATATTAAAATAGTTCTTTATTTATAATTGTAAACAAAAGGATTATTATTTAAAAATTAAGTAAATATTTATTACAGCATAAGTGAGGTAAATTTAGTCAATGTAATATGACTAGATTAAAGTGATGCAAAAATCACATGCAAAGCAATAACGATTTACATAACAATATATCCAAATCAACTAAAAAATTAAAAGAAATAGGATAAATTAAATGTGAAAGTTGTGTTCCAGGGCACTAAGATAAATGAGTATAATATCCTGAATCATCAAATTAGGAATGAATCAAAATGTTTTTGAGAGTATGCCAAACACTTAGAAAATAATATTTAAAATTATAAAAAATAATATTTAAATTGTTAAAGCTCATGGAGATGAGTACAACCACATTTGTTTCATCTCGATTCTTTTATTTCAAATTATAGTAAATTACCAACATAAATAATAACGAATAATAATGAAGTATTCTTCTAACATTAAGTAAATATATAATAAAGGTAAAAAAGTTAAATTGAATCAATGAATATTACCAAATCAAAATTATATAAAAATCACATGAGAAGAGATTTAGAGTTACATAATAACCAAACAAAATTGATGAAAAATATTTCAAGAAAATGAGATAAATGGTACAAGAAAGTTACTCTCCAAAATAATAAAGTGGTTGAATGTAATATTCTTGATCATGAAACCACATAGTAATTAAAATTACTTATACGGTTTTTCAAAACAACAAAAAATAAAATATTTTAAAATATAAAAATTATTTTCTAAATAGATCGAGTAGGTGAAGCATTTAGATCAGACTTTATTTGGAATTACATTAAATTAACATAATAAATAGGCATTAATACTATCAAACTATTATTTTAATATTAATAAATATATATTAAAGAAGAAATTAGATAAATTGATGCAATATTATATATCAAATTGAAGCAAAAATGTGAAAAAATGAGATAAATATTTCAAGATAGTTATATTCTAAGTTACTAAAGAGATAAAAAATAAAATACTCAAACATGAAATTAGGTGAGAATAAAATGTCTAATAAATTAGGTCAAAAACTTAAAAATATTTAAAATTATTAAAATAACAATGTAATAGAATAAAGTACATCATGGTGTGTCAAAAAACTTTGTTTCTTCATGATTGGATCTCGTTTGGAATTATAGTGAATTATAAGAAACAAAATATTAAATTATAGCTATAATATTAACTATATATATATATATATATATATGTATATATATATATATATATACATATTAAAGATATAATAAGATAAATTCAGACAATATAATCATGCCAAAATTGAAATATTTTCAAGGTTATAAGAGAGGTGATTTAATGTTAAATATTTATATGACTAAATTTGATAAGGAAAATTTGAAGAAATAAGGTAAATTATCGGAAAAAGACAACAATTCCAATATTTAAGGAGATAAATATTTAAAAATATAAAAAATAATTATTTATTTTGTGAGAGCTTATCCATATTAGTCCAACAACTATTGTTTCATCTGAAATGAACTTATTGTGGAATTATAGTGAAACATGATATCTTCCTTAGCAAATTTACACTTCTCCATATTTGCATAAAGTTGAAATTCTCTTAATTTAGACAATATTTTTGACAATTGCACAAAATGTTCTTCAAGAGAATTATTATAGATAATAATAACGTCAAGATAAACCACAATAAACTTATCAAGATACTCATAAAGAATATTGTTCATTAAATTTTAGAATATAGCATGTGGCTTTGTTAAGCCAAAAGGGATGACTAAAAGCTCAAAAGATACTTATTAAGCAACATAAGTAATCTTGGCATCATCTATAGCCACAACATTGACTTGCCGATATCTTGATTGTAGGTCTAGCTTAGTGAATCCTATTACCTTATATGATTGATCCAACAAATGTTGCACTAAAGGAGTTTGGCACTTGTTTTTCATTATCACTTTCTTCAATACATGATAGTCTATGCAGAGTCACAAGGAACCATCATGCTTTTTGAAATAACACTAGGGCACCAAATAGAGCTTTAGATGATTGAATGAAGCTAGCATCCAACAACGTATTCAATTATTTGAGCAATTTTGTCAACTCTAATGGTGACACATAATATAGAAGATAGGCAAGAGGAACAACACTAGGTAGCAACTTGATTTTATGATCAATCTCCCTTTTTTGAGGCAGCTTTTTAAGCAACATCAGAAGCATGACATATTCAAATTCTTTGAGAACCTCTATAGCTACATCAAGTACATAATGACTTAATCCTTCTTAATCTCAATCAATGTAGCAAAGTGTTTTTCCTCAGTTAATTTAAATCCTTTTCTTATCTCATTTTTAAAATACATTCTATCTTATTCTTCATTTCAATTATCTTCTTTCCATAAGGATAATAGTAATGAATGAAAAGCAGTGTCTTCTTACATGATCATGATCATCAAGGTGTGGCATTGGGGCTATCTTAAACTTCCTATGAAAGTTGACCCGAAGAATCAAATCAAAACTATCCAAAGGATTCACTTGCAAGTTGATCTTTCATGTCTAACTTTCCAGAGTTTAAGGTACACCATGGGCCATTTCTACCACAACCTGAACCTCTACATTCATTACTTTTAGAAAATTAGATAACTTTCTTACTTGCAATCTATATTTCTAAATAAGCATAGTATCCACAAATGTATGTGTCGCACCCATGTCAACCATGGCCATAATTTCTTGTCCATTTGCTTTCATCAAGATGTGCATCAACATAGAGTGTGTAACTATCACATCATTACTCATTGTGTTTAATAGTTGATTAAACCAACCATTAAAGGATCGAGCATTTATAAAAGATTGACAAGTTCAACAACTTCTCAATCAAATTCCTCATTGGTTTTCTCAACCATAAGAGCATTAAGCTTCTCTTTCTTAGGACAATCTTGGGCATGATGAAGTTCATTGCACAAGGAACAACATTGTTGATTATTAGAGTTATTTGTATCTTGGAAAGAAAATAACTTTTGCTTTCATTTCTTTCATTTTTCTCATGCTTACCAAACTTCTTGGCATCCCACTTCTACTCTCCTTTATTTTCTTTGTCATTTCCTATAGATTTTGATGGGCATCTAAAACTTTGGAGACTCTCAGTCTACAAGTGCATCGACAATAATGATTATGCTTGATAAGTCTTTCACATTTTACAAAAAAAAGTTCCAATTGTATCCATAGTTGTAGCCAATACAAGAAGTTGAAAAGCTTATCTTTTTTAGATATATTTTGAATATCTAGAATCAAAGAACTAAATTTTTGTACATAATCTTTCATGAATCCACTATGCTTTAACCTTTTGAAGGCATCACAAGCCATCCACAAAATGTTGTAAGGGAGAAATTTATCTTTTATTTCTTTTTTGAATTTTTCTTATATATAAATTTTCATCCATCCATCATTTGCATCATCAATACTCTACATTTTTCATCATACTTTTGCATCTCTGATGAGATACATGGTAAAAATGATCACTTTCTATGCATCCAGCACATGAGTAGATTAAGTATTGCTCCATGTTCTATGAGAAATTTGCTAACATCTTCATATTCCTAATGCCATTGAAACACTTTTGTTCAAGAATTTTCACGAAGTGCCCATCTTCTTTTCTTCTCTACAACTAATTAGGAATTATGGCCAAAGATTATACAATCTCACTTTTTTATAACAAAGTGCATATGTAATAGTCTTTTTTATTAACTTAAAAATTCCTTCTAAATAAGTTTAAATTATTTAATTTGTGTATGTCATATTTGAAACATGAGAATTTATTGATGAATAAGCTTTTTAAAAAGCATGCGAAGATAGTAATTATAGAATACAAAATCTGAGTATATTATCATGAAGGTTTCAATTTGAGAAATCTTTATGTATGCGGTATATATTTTTCAAAAACTATTTAAAATTTGTATAAATATTTAATATTAAAAAAAATAATAAAGATATAAGAAATTTAGAATAAATAATAAAATAATATTCTAATTAAATAACATAATGCTCTCTATTATCTCGAGCATTTTGGTAATGTTCAGTAGCGCATAAATGAAGAATTAAGAGAAAGGGCTTAGGGAGAGTGTTAAAGGAGATTTGGCTTGAGTTCTTGTAGGAACTCAAAGAAAACATGGAGAAAATGAAAAAAAAGCAAAATGAAGAAAAAAAATTTTTGACCTCACTTTACTAGAATCACATCTTAAGGTAAGTTAATAATTGAGTTCGTCTTCATAAATCATATATTTGCTATTTGGGGTGTTTTGGAAGTGGATCTTGTGTGATTTTGGTGGATTTATGATTGAGTTTGTTAGTTTTTAGTTGTTATGATTCAACCAAGCAGTCAACCAAATTATTTGATACAATCTATAAAACATAGCCAGTGATGGGGCTTTGGCTTTGTGTAAATGGCTCAGTTAGTTGATCTTTGTTCTAGTGTGCTAAATTAACTAAACAAACACAATTGAATTAGGAAAGACACAATAACAATTGCCTCATTTAATCCTTTCTTTGACAAGTGATTGTTAACATCATACAAGTATGATGAGCTGATCAGATGAATTGATGGGTTTAGAAGAAGGGCTAATAGAGATTTCCCATGTAATCAATAATTTGGCCTATATATGCCATGGATCATATGATTTGATACAGAAATCATAAAATATATTATGAAGCTAAAAATGTTAAAGATATAGTCTTGTTTAAAGATCATTAGAAATAGATTTTGTAAGTTCTTTCTCATAAAAAGTGGCAATGATGATAAAATATAATATGAATTGTATAAAAAATGAGATGAGAAGATAAAGGAAAAGGAGTGTCCAAGAAAGCAATATCTCAAAACCATTAGATACGTTAACTAATTAATTATGATATAAGAGAGTTTCTTTACTAAACTCTAATCTAACATTATGCAATGACATGATGATATGAGCATTAGCATAGCATGATATCATTTGCATATGTTTTAATATTGAAATAGCCTTTTACTATTATTAATATATAAATGTATGCAAAAAGATTATTATTTAAAAATTAAGCAAATGTTTATTGAAGCATAAGTGTGATAAATTCAGTCAATGTAATATGGCTAGATTAAAGTGATTCAAAAATCACATGCAAAGCAATAAAGATTTACATAGTAATATATCCAAACCAATAAAAAATTAAAAGAAATAAGATAAATTATATATGAAAGTTGCATTCCAAGGCACTAAAATAAATGAGTGTAACATCCTAAATCATCAAATTAGGTATGAATCAAAATGTCTCTAAGAACATGCCATCAAATAATATTTAAAATTATAAAAAATAATATTTAAATAGATAAAGCTGATGGAGATGAGTACAACAACATTTGTTTCACCTCGATCCCATTGTTTCAAATTATAGAAAATTATCAACATAAATAATCACAAATAATAATGAAGTATTCATCTAATATTAAGTAAATATATAATAAAGCAAATTACAGCAAATTACCAACAATTTTCTTTTCATCATGCAATTTACATAACTTTATTTTGCCTCGGTTGTGCATTAAAACTTACCTCAACTTTAGGCATTTGCCTTTTCTCTTTATTGTGCCAATAATTGTTTAGGTGGTGCATTTAGAGGTGTCAACGTGTTGAGCTTAGTAACTTTGAGGGTGGTGTTCACTTGGATAAGCTTTTTGAGGAAAGTTCTTATCAAGTCTTAGTCTTTTTTGCCATTGGATGAGACACTTTTAAGGCAAATATGCTTTTCCTTTTGGCTTCCCAATAAGTGCGAAGGAGAATTATTTCTTATTAATGAGCCACAAAATTCTTCTAAAGATTTCTTGTGAGGACAATGGAGAATCCATGTTAAAGATTTCTCACTTGTGTAATGCAACAATTTTCTTGATTCGCTTCCTTCCAAGCATCATTGAAGAATTAGAGAAAGGCTTGAAGGGGCTCAAATTAATGTTATCTTAGATTATATAGTGATTCAAAGGACTACTTAGGTTTAATACAACTATCCAAGAAGATAGAAAATATGCTCTTGTTTTACTTAAGAGAGAAATTTGATATTTGAGGCTACTTCTATAATCATTTGGAAGTTACATGTTTTAAAAAAGTGAAAAAACTTGCATTTATATGTCTTGAAATGACTTGTAAAGAATTAATAATCTTGAACTCCTTTAGAAAAATACAAGGGTTTGATTTAACAAAAGAAAAATAAAAGTTAGGTAATTAGAGTTGATAAGATCTACTTCTTATTAGGAGAAGTCTCATAAAAAATGTGTAGATCATACTCGTATGCCTACAATAGGTTGGATTTCTCATCAAAGTGATAGAGGAATCCTCAATAAAGTAGAGTTGGTATTGTCTTATTGTCAGGTACCAAACTAATCACTTAATTAAATAAAAAAATAAAGGGTTTTATGAATATAAAATATTGAGTGAGGAAAGTAAATTCCATTTTGAGACATGACGATATCACAAAATCCTTAGAACTAACCAAAATAAAATCATACAAATAAATTATCATCATAATATAATACATATATAACTTGTATAACAATATATATAAATTTGAAATTTTCTATTCTTTCTAATTTTTAATATTTTATATAATCATCAAGTTCAATATTTTCTAAGTCATTATTCTCTTTAGATCCAATAATTATATCAATATATAGCCTCTAATCATCATCTATTTAATTTATCTAAACAATATCAGGTAGATGTCTAATCCAAATATTGATATTCTACGATAACTCCTTAGGTTTAGTGCCCTATGGTAAATGGTAGCTATATCTTATGATAAAATTTGGTTTGCTTAGTATCATCTATTATAAATAATGATGTCTTAACACATACACTAGGCATATATTTAATCTGAAGGTCAATACTTCATAATAACATCTATTAGATTTAGTGACATCATTATCATAACACATACTAAAAATGTCTAATTTGAAGATCGATACCATAACATCTACTAAGCATAATATTGAGGACAATATCTTTAAAAAGCTATTTTTTATTTTTATTTTTCAGCTACATAACATCATATGATATGTTAATCGAAACTGTTGAAATATATATATATATGTCAGCCTATTTATTATTATCAAAACTAATATACATTATTTATATTTTAAGTGTTTTTATTTTATATTACTTTTATTTACTTTTTTATGATGCCATACAACAAATACATGAACAAAATAATTTAAATCAATTAATAAAGTCATGTACCAAATAATATAAAAAATCATTAATATCATACTAAACTATAATATATAAGTATTTTCCATCATAATAAATATAATTTTAAAGAAAAAAATAAAATAATGTTTTGTTAGATCACAAATTATAAATTTATTTATATTTTAAAATTTTATTTATTAAAAACAATTAAAACAAAATATATAAAAAAATATTACTAAAATAATACTATCATGTTACATAACAAGTTATCAAATTTTCTACCTAAATATGATAGTTATCCCCCCTTTTGGATTTTAATTGATTTTAATTTTTTAAAATATTATATTTATGTAAGGGTCAACATACAACCTAATTGTAAGAAATTAAAATCATGTAAATTCTCTTTTTATCATTAAGTTGTTACTTATATCATACTTTAACAATTTTTTAAATTCTGTCATACAATTATCTAGAATTAAGTAATCTATATTATATCGTACTACATATATGATATGATTATTGTATTACACGATCCTCTTTATTCCTCATTACCTAATATATTAGTTTATTCGAATCTACAAGTCTAATAAAACTATCATACTCTACGATAATAATATTGTATTATGTGTTCTAATTCGACTCCTTATATTTTAATATATTTTTTATGTTATACTATGATCCATATAATCACACTATATGATATGGAGACTTTAATGATTGTATCATATGATTATCCTATTTTACTAAATGGTTTTATTTCTCTCTACTAACATCATCTGCTTTTCATACTAATTTGATAAATGCAATATATTATATGATTCAATTACATTAAAATTATATAACTTGAAATTGCACCTTACGATCACCAACATTGTGCAAGTCTACCTATTTAGACTTATCAATTCTCTTTCAACTGAAATAGATCATACAATATGATGTTTATATTATTTTGTTTGACAGATTCATCTATGTAACAATAATTGTGCTCTTAGTATTAGTGTGATTCAGCAAAATGGCAAATACAATTATTTTAGACAACCTTCTCATGGCTCTATCATAAGCTTATCGTATATTGTGATACCACAACTCCTCTTTTTTCAATGAATTCATTATAGTAGCATAATAGAAAAATATAGAACTTACATCATCGATGATTTAACCTTTGCAACTCTCCTCTAATGGTACAACTCTGCTTCTCAGTTTTCTTATATGAAAAAGCTCATTGGAGCACATAAGTTCACTTGAACTTAGCCTCTATTGGGCCTACTAGACCTATTTATAAGCCGAGACAACAAGATCGTGATGACCTGAACTCCTCAAAGGTCATTATTGAATTAAGCTTGGGAAGTGAGGAGGCTTAAAATCATTTTTTATCCTGCCCATACCATGATTGTTGAGAATTTGAAAATCTTATTCCCATGGGTTTCAATATGACATCTTTATAAAACACCTAAATATTATATTATTTACAAATATATCATCTTATTTAATATTTTAATGATATCTAGAAATTACATATATATCCCATCAAAATCTAATATTTATATATTTATAAATATATTATTCACTAATTAGTTTTATTTTTAGCAAAAATTTCTAAAATTATAAATTTAACATGATGCATTTTATACTTTAATATTTATAAATGTATCAAATACTAATTAGATTTGATATAAATCATAATTTTTAAAATTTCAAAACTATCTTACATGTCCATTTGATAATTACATTTATACATGTATCTTTAATAATTTATAAGAAATTTTTTAGATCTTTAAAAATTACAAACTCAATGTCACCGAGTTCATCTCCCAACAGGTCTAATTTTTTATGTACTCAAATAATATATTTTTTACAAAGTTTGAACTTATGATATATTATGGGCACTCTATTGTTATTTTAATAATTTTATATAAAAAATTATATTTTAATACTTTTATATAAAAATAATATATTTTAAGAAATTAATTTTATTAAGTTTAACAATACTTTGAAACAATCTTTTTGACTTAAATATAAAATTTTTCTATTTGATATTGTTTGGGATTTGAGGGTTGTTACATTTAAGATTAAGTTAAGGGCAATAAAAAATTTAACGAGGGGAGAGGTGGTAGGCTTTGATTCATAAATCATTGTTGGGTGTCAAAAAGATGATGTTGTGAAGGATTATAGGGTATAAGATTTTTGGAAATGGAAGCAAAGTGATTATGTCAAAGAGTGATACTAAGAGCCTCAAGGGGCTCTTGATTAGAAGAGAGGGATTTTGTGTTGCCTCCCTTGCTAGAGTTATTAAATTACCTTATATGCCCCTTTGAATTATAAGTGGAAATAAATTTGGGAAAATATTTTATTTGTTATTAAGATAAATGGAAATGATTGTTGGTGGATGAAGGAGAAAGATTACAAAGAGGTGGAAATGTAAGGAACATTGCTTGCTTCTTAACCAAGTGTTGAGAGATTCTCTTTCAAATAACAATATCATAGATTCTTAGTCTCCATTTTAGCTTACTTATTTATTTTCTTACAAAAGATGTTAAAATATGTTAATGTCAAATTTAGATTCAAGGGAATAAAAAAAACATAGTAAAGATTTTTATTAAGTGCGATTATAAAAAAGTTAAGTAATAACTTGGGGTCTCCTCAGTCGAGGATCACAAAGGAGGACGAGAAAAACTAGAGGAATAAACTAAAATTCTATTTCTCTTTAGAAAAATGCTTGTTCTTCAAGTATGCAAATTTACTTCAATTATACCCTAAGTGTCACTTCCTATTTGAGTTTGTGCATCAACAAAGAATGACCAAATAATATCTTTCTTCTTTTATTTCCTTGGAGGTTGTGTTGCATGTGGCGACACAAGACATTGTCAAAAGAATAGTTAATCTTTACAATTACCTCCTTAGGTGCCAACATTACTAGAAGAAATGGGTACGAGGATGATAAATCATGTGCATTATCTCCTTAGACGATAGCATTTTAAGCAATGGAAATTAAGTCTTGATTGTCCAACCTCATGCTATTGGTATTATCAATAAAGGTTTTCAAACTTTACATCTCTATTATTTATCATATAAATTTGTTATAGATTGATAACAAAAATTTGTGATGCACATTTATGCATCTAAAAATTGTAATAAATACTACCAATAAAGGTGTGCTTATTGATAGATAATAACTTAATAATAATATAACAAAAAAATATTAATTTTTTCAAAATTTAGTAATAGTATCCCAATCTTTTAATTAAATATATTATTAAATTTATTTTTATTAAAATATTATAAAAATTTTAATCCCTTACTAATACGTAGAGCAATGCTAGTGTCGTCAATCAAATTCAAAATAATAATCCCTTCTTTTGTTTAATAAATTATTAATATATAGTAATTATCTTTTTGTATTTAAACAATTGCCATCTCGAAACCGCATAAGCTCCTTAGCTTCGTTCTTCTGAGCTTCCATACGAATAGGGTTTTGTTAATTGATCTGTAGAAATGGCGACGGCGGCGAACCTCCTCTTACCGGATTCCTTCTCTGCATCTGGAAAGGCAGTCGATAGGCTGAGCCTTCCTCTGCTTCAATCCAGGATGAAACCAGAAGGATACAAGGAGGAGCTTCTCCTTATCTACGGCCACTTCTAATCGTCCTTACATCTCTTCCTTCAGAAATACACGCTCAGTTCGTCGTCGAACCTCGTGGTCTCCAAGGATCTTAGTGACCTCAAGATGTTCTTGGTGCACATGACCCCATACTATCCTCGACGTCTCACCGAATTTTCTCATTAGTCTCTCATCTCCTTCAATCCGAAGTTTGGACCCTCTCGTCCTCCCTTCGTTCCAATCTAACACAAGCCATCATCCTCCTTGTCGATGAGAAGGTTCGTTATTTTATTTTATTTTTTGGTCGAATCTGTATAGTGTTCGGTACACTTCAATTTGGAGGGCTACCATTATTCAACATATTTCTGTTCAGCATTTTGATGGTTGGACATATCTTTTGTTTGTACAGATTAAAGTTATATTTGGAAGAAAATGGGAAACTTCCACTTCTTTGGGCTTTAAGAGAAGATTATAATTGTTGATTAGTTGTTAGACTTTCTTTGGCCTTTCTATTTGTTGGTTAAGGTGAAAATTTGATTTCCCTCTGCAAACACAAAGCAGGCACCTTTCCCCATGATTTTTAAAATATAGAATCTTAACTGTTTCTTGTGAGGCTATATCTTTCTTTTGCTACATTCCTATATTAAAAAGGTTTAGGTTGCCAACACCGAATTCATATTTTGTTATTATAATTATAAGAAAAGTCCTTTAGCACATCAGGTGAGGTTTGATACATTGATTCTAAGATGCTATTCTTTCTTTTCATTAACTGTCATTCTTTTAGATCCAAAGTTGTTAAAGCAATTTCCAATAGTCAATAGTCATTTTTTGTTCTATATTTTTTCCTTTTTATAGGAAAGATTTAGTAATCTGCTTCTCTTATATAATCACAAAGTAAACTTCTTAATATAACCAAACCATCTAGATTGATTTTCTTCAGGCTTGTCTTCAATTAGTCGAATGTCAACTTTCTCCGTTATAGTAAGTTACTCTTCGAACTTAAAAGATTTATCTCTATAGCAATTATTCTATTTGTGTGTTTGTACTCATACATTGACATTTGATACCATTCAATCTTATAAATTTTCCTTTATTCCTGAGTGTGATATTTTGATGACACAACACTCAGATGTATGTTCTATTTTTGTCTTATTTGTTTGGTGCTTGGATCATATTAGTGACATTTTTTTGTTAATTTTTCTATCATTTTCAAGTATAGGATCAAAATAAGTAAATTTTGTATTATTCCATTTTTTATGATAACTATTTCAATCAATATGTTTTTGGAATTACTTGTCTAAATATAAATTCCTTATATTTATTATAAGAACTAGAAGTGCGATACCATTTAAATTTTAGAGTCATTGTTCATAGACTCAGTTTTTTTATCTATTTGCTTAGTCTCAGTTTTGATTTATCTCTTTGCTTAGTCTTATCAATTGGTATGAAATGATTAGCAAAATGCATAATGATGGTTTATCGTGAATTTTACAATAGCATCAACAATTAGTGTAAAATTAAAGTTGTCTTTTACTGCTTATGTTGTTAGAAAGTTTGATGAAAGGAGGAGTGCAAAAGTACTTATGAAGCATTATCTTTTTATGTGCAAAAATGGGAGTTGTGAGAAATTTTCAAATTGTTTTTGATGATGTTCCAATGATTATACAGAAATTGAAGTTCTCTAGCATGTTATTGGTTTTTTTTTGTTTGTTTTAAAAGTTTATGCTTTTAATTATGTTTTGCTTATTTGCATAAGCAGATTGTTGAGTTGGATGTGCCTCTTGAATATTATATGGACTTTCAGATCGTTGGTGATCGAAACCTCAGAAAACTTGCATTTTCCTATGTTGTGCACATATTCGACACAAGAACAAAAAACATGGAAATGAAGCAAGAAATAAGAAGCTTCAAAATATTCTTTTGTCATTGCTATAGATGCGTGATGTCATATATACTCTATTTTTGCTGATTTTTCTTAATTTTTTTTATTATAATAACTAATGTATGATTTCTTGTTTGAAAATTATTGTTTGACGATCGAACTACAAATGCTACTTGCAAAGCATGCTTTCATAGTTCTTGAAGGTTGATATTTTCCTTATCTCTACAATTGGTTAAGTCTCATTAGTTATCTCTATATGTCTTTTTATTGTTTTTTTTGTCGAACACATGGTCATGTTATCGGCTTTGTGTTTCGTTCTTGGTTATTAGTGTTTTGATGATGATGATGATGATGATAGTGAAGCCTAATGTGATGAGGATGATAAATATATCAAAAATCCACAAATCGTTCTTAGTAGGGAAGCTGTTTATAAGGCATGTGTTGCTGTCTATAGTTTATTTATTTTTTCATTTCTTGTGTGGAGTGATGAAGTTGCAATAAGCATGATGTGATGTCATAGTTATTCCATATGTAGGTGGTGTTAGGGTCCATAATATGTTGTGGTGTTAATGGTCAGTAAACAATGATTGACATATATTGCACTTTAACTTTGAGATGATGATGGGGCTTTCAAAATATTTGCATAAGGTCTTGGATTTTGGATTGAACAGTTAATGTTAAAACTATTGTGCAAGTCTTGATTCAATAAAGTAAATGCCTTTTTGTTCTAGTTGCAGAAGTTTCAACCGAGTATTTAGTTTTAAAGTTTTATGTCGATTTCCATCTACAACGACGATCATTCCAGCAAGTTATTCTTTCGTTTGACTAATAAATGCTATTTAGTAATGTTCTAGAAATCCTAAATAATTAAAAACTCAAATTTTATTCTAATCAGGTCTTTCTAGTTAGGTAAATTGGGTAAATTTCTTTAATATTGTTCAATTTGACTTGAGGACATTCAATCAGTTTTTTGTGCCTAGTCATTGACTAAGAGTTTGTGCTTTGGTTAAAACATGCTTGGGTTAGTATAAGTGCTTCAGTCAAATTTTAAAATGTTTTATTGGAATGCTATATTCGAAATGATTTCCTTACTTGCTGATTTGCTATATTCTAATTTTTTTTCCATATTGTATTTAGAAGAGTAGTTTTTTGAGAAAATGCTCATTCATTCTAAAGAATAAGCTAGTCACTTGGAGGTGGAGAAGTTGATGTGCGTAAATTCGAGAATTTTCAATTGTCATCGTTATACCTTATGTAAAAAAATATTCACAGATGGCTTCTACAATTTGATTGGGTGATATAAGCTTACCAAAAATATTTAAAGAAATTGGTCATTAGAACATCGATATGTTTCTTCTCAATTTTAGCTCTTTTGCATCAATTTCATCTGTAGATTTTCATGTTGCTCACTCTGTTCTGCTGAACTTTGAGCATAAGTTTACATTTTTGTTTTAACTGAAGTTTATGCTATTAAATTGAAAATGACGTGCTATTTCCACTGAAAGGTCTCGATAGTCTCTAAAGTTTTTGTATTATTTTTTTTCTTGTACCTATAGTCTATGTGATTACAAAAATGCTAGTGGTGGTAATTGTATTGTAAGCAAAAACTTGACTTATGGAACACTTCCATTGATTAACGTATGTTCCACATGATCATTGCTGCACAATTGGGTTAGGTACTGGAATTCCTAAATATTTTTTTTTAGTGATATCTTTGCACATATTTGGGCACAATACAAGGGCACTACTTCGAGCAAGAAAAAGAAAAAGGCAAAATTGCAACATGTTGTTCGCGGTATGAAAAGGCAGCAATGTCAATCATCAAAAAATGAAGTAGCGCACTCCTACCCTCCTCTTATTCATCTGAAAGACACACTGGTTAATAAATCTTGAATTGAAGCCCTACTTTTTTTTTGAAAATTCTTGTTCCAAGCTGTAATTCATACTTTTTCTAACTCCATAGGGCTTTGCTGAGATGCTCTTCTCTCATCTTCATGTATACAATGAACGATTTGAGGTGTTTGGCTTTCTTGTCGCTCTCCGTGTAGTTATTTTATGTCATTAGTATATAGGCACCTATTAGATAATCAGATTTATACTTCTTGGCCGTGATTGCTTCTATAATGGTGTTTTCTCAATATTGTTAATGATCTCTACTTCCCCTTAATTGGTTGAATGGTGATACCAATAGTTTGATGGCAATTTTTTTGTTCTCTTAGATTTTCCCTTTTTCATTCTTGCCTTATTATTTTTTTGCTTATTTTTAAACTTCTTTTTGAGGCTTTAGACAGTTTGCATGGGTGTGTTGGGGTCATTATTATATATATAATTGAAGATTGAATGAGGAACATTGAATTAGATTCATAGCTCATTTGTAATGTTAAAAACTACTTAGTTTGAAAATTTTTAATTGTACAATATTATCTAGTATTTTTAAATATTGTTGGACTTTTTGTTTTTGTCAACATGCTAACGAATCTATGAAAAGCTTTAAAATGGGTCCATTTTTTGGTCAAGAGAGGTTAATTACACATAAAGCATAATATATCAACCTTTCATGTAAAAAAACGTTAAATATTCCTGTAGTTGAATTTGTATTTTTTTAACAAAATGGTCTAATTTTAAGGTCATGATCTGTTGAGCAGTACGCTTCCTTTTATGATCTTTTTAATTTTAAAAATATTTATTGAGAATTGTTGAAATTTTGTTTGAAGCCTATGGTCACAAAGGGCAATTGTCAAATTAATTTCTTTCTAAGATTAGAATCGTACTTCTTTGCATAATCATTTTGATTCTTCTTTTTGCTGCTCAGAGATTGAATTGTAAAGTGGATAACATCTTAGGGCTGGTATAGAATGTCGTCAAATATGTTGGATTGGGGTGTGCATTTTTCCCACTACACCAATTTTTAGGAGTTCTGATTGAAGAAAAATTTTAATCTCAGTTTCTTGCCACTACTAATTCCTTGAGTACATGGCAGCGTATTACAACTCATTTCCCTTCATGAAGTAACTTCTGTTTTGATATGAATGCAGTGAGTTATTCATAATAGATAATAATACTAAGAATGACAGGTTTGGTTTTGGATTCCATTAACTGTATTGCTGGTGGAGCTATGTTTAGTTATGGATGGACTAAATTTAATTTCCTGCCAATTTGCAATTCAAGTAAGTAATGAATCAATTTGTGCAGGATCATTCTCGTCCTGAGGTGTTTTATACTCTATTTAGATATTGAATATTTTGTCATTTCTGAGTGGTGATCGTATCATATACCATTGTACCATTGCAAGCATTGTTTAGAATCTTGTATTCATGGTGGAGGATTTTTTGTTTTTTCATATCTAGTATTTTAGGTGCCAACAATACAAAAGGTCATTCTCTCATATCAAACAATCACAAGATGGGGTCATAGAGAAATCATCACATTCATAATTCATCATTTTCGTGTTCTAGATTTATTTAGTCAATCATTCTCTCTTTTTTATTAATTTCTTTTTTGATCAAATATTTTTATTTTTTATTTTATTTTTTAATTGCCATATGTGTGTGTATATAATTATAGTGTGTTGTCATATAAATCAAAACATAATTATAGATAAATATATGTTATGCAGTATGCTCATATCACAGTACATCAAAATCCAAAATAATATTTTAAAATACTTAAACAATTTAACTAACTTATATTGTAGTTTTAGTTTGTTCATATGATGGCTCTTTTATCTCACTTTTATTGCCTTTTCTTTTTTTTTATTTTTTCTTTTTTTTATAATTTTTATTACATGCTGTTAGTAATTATTTATATTTTATTCATAAGATTTTTGAAATTCTTAAACATTATTTTAAGTTTTCCTTTTTTTATTATTTTTCTAAACTATGTATATTTTATACAATAAGTACTCACAAACATAGTCACTAGATGTTTTTAAATCCTTCTTTTGCTTTACGAAACCATGGCCCAGATTGCCTAGTATCTTCTGCTCATGATGATAGTGTCCTTGTCGTACCATGGCTCATAATTTTGCTACTAATGACAAAAGGGTTGATCTTATCATATATCACTATAACATTGCCCATAATTCTTGTGCCAACGATTGTAAAGGTGAATCTCTCATATCGTATGGCATATTTTTGCTTGTCATATTGTGCGATTAAGCCTTCTGTATAGTATGTGACTTAGACTTTCTTAACAACACTACCAAATTCATCCCAGTATTTGGTTACGTCAAAACCATCGCTCAAGTAGCTCAATAGAAAATTTAACAGCATTCCAAGGGAGGAAAATCTTTGTCAAAATTATACTTTTAATAGTCCTTTTTATGCAATTCAAGATAAGAGCTCTTTTATGAAACTCTTTTCCCAGATTAAAGTAGTTTCTACTGTGACTTTCTTAGGTGAAGCTTTGCTCATTGCAGCCCTCCATACTAAGCATAAGCTATTATCTTTTTCTTTTCTCCCAAGCTCTTCTTTTTTCCTCAGGCCTCCACATGCGTAGAGCATAGCTAAAAAGCATTGGGGAGGGTAAGCATATTGTTTTTATAATACTAAAAAGGATTATAGAAAATATTGTTTTAATTTTCTTTTTAAAAATTTATAAAAAAATTTAAAAGACTTCAAAAAATCATAAATAATGTACTGGCAGATATCTCATTTCAAGATTTTATCAATGGTTTGCCCAAGTTTCAAATCTAGCTAATAGCCATATGATATTGTTTTCGAGATGCATCAAAATATATTGATTTCATAGTGTTGGATCTGTACAGTTTATGTTTAACATTAAATACACAAATGCAACTGTATTTTATAATGAAATAATGTAGGCTATCATACTAATTTTCTTGCATTGGATGCCATTGCCTTGAATTATACCAAAATATGCAAACAAATTTAATTAAAATTGGCTTGGATACTGCCAAATGCACTTTTTGAGAAGTAGCAGCATATGTAAAAGACTAGTTAGTGCACATTACGATATAGTAATAAATCTTATAATTTTTCATGAATTACACCTTTGAAAAGATGGAAATATATGTGATTTAAGTGCCTGCATATCTTAAACAAGCATTGAAAGGAAAGGAATAGTAATATGGTTCAGATGCATGATACATAGATAGTTGGAACTAATGCATTGTGGAATTTGCACCTTATATATTTACTGAAGAACTTCTACGACATCATGAATCCTTGTCTCTTTACATGACGATTTCCCTTCATATTTGCATATCAGTGGTAATTTATGAACTATTTTTCAGTTTGAAATTATGATATAGAATTTTTAATCGGCACTAAAAAAATTCTTCTAGGAGATCAAAACATAGGAAGTAAGATTTATTTGTATTTATAGACAACCTAAACTGACCTGTTGCTCTTTCATTCTTGGTCTTCATAGCAACATAAAAATATCTGGATTCTTTTATTTTTTTTACTACAGCATGAAAGGAGTAGTTCCCAACATCTTTCTTAATTTTTTTTTCATTGTGACTTATTTGATGAATAAAGACCTTCTTCAAGACTTGGTATTGTACAAAAAGTCGCATTACAAAGCTGTTTGAATTGCTGTGTGCACCTTGGTCACATTATTAAGAGAGGTATGTTTTTTACTTTGCTATTTTTTTACGGCATCCTTAATGGTGCAATGAAAAAAGAATGACAAATTTGTTATATTTTGGAAAAAAGTTCTACTTTCTTTTTTCATTTCTATAGATATGCTCTTCATTTTTGGTCAAGAAAGATCGAGGTCCTCCCATTGATTTAAAAGCCAGACCAAAAGCATTTGGAGAAGTCAATGTTGCCAATGACATGCCCAGTGTTGAGTTACTTAAACAAGACGATGATAAGACTTTATATTGTAGTTTTGAGGATGAAATGGCTACTTATGGTTCTTAAGTTGAAAATGATTCCTCAGTAGTTGACAATGATATATGTGCTAGAGTTGCATATGAAGAAGATGAGGATTATGTAGAAAATGATGGAGAGAGTGACAATGAATTTTTCCCTGAAAGTGGACAATCTAGTGTTATGGATGGTTTGGAAGATGATGCCTGTAGGAATGACAGTGATGAAAAAGGTTCAAATGATGAGGAATTGTCTAATGTTTGTGACAACAAATAATTGAATGAAGAAATAGAAGTGCAATCCATACGTATTGATGGGCTAGATGAAGATGCTGACGATGGGAAAGATTGGTAAAATAGAAAGAAGAGAAAGCTAGGCAATTTTGTTGAATGTTTGAATGCTGTTGATGCAAGTCTGCTTTCTCTTAAAAGACTTGTAGTAATCAAGGCTGCTGAAGTTTCAACTGATGAAGCTGATGGTATTGTTTCTAATGAAGACTTCAATCGTACCAAAGAATTGAAGGTAGACTTCATCTTTTATCTTCTATATTCAATTTTCTTAGCAGCTCATTTATTATCTTCTATTTATTGATAGCATGGCTTCTGTAAAGATTACCTTGTTCATGCAGATGTTCTTGACCAAGCTTTTAAATTGAAGGCAATCTCCGTTGTTATCAAATTAATGAGCATAAGTTATATGCAGGGTCTTCATGTCTTCACTAGAAATTTAACTTGAGATATCATATTCAAATATTTATTAGGAAAATAAAGAGGCAAAGAAGGCCTTGTCTCAACATGGTCTATTAAGAAAGGATGAAGGCTATAAAGCAACAACTTCTGAAATTCCATCTTCTGAGCAGCTGAGTGCAAAACGTTTGAACCCTGTTAAACTTAAGGTAATTCAGTAACATGGTTGCTTTCTATTGGTTTTATGGCCCTTCTGATTTCACTTCTCAACATGTATTATTGATGCATATTTCATGGCTTTGAATAGCCTGATGATGTTAATGTTGATCTTGTCTGGAGAAGTGAAGCCAGATAGTTAGTCCTATAGATGTATCAGTCGACTTAGTATTTCGAAGATGAAATATCAATGACGTGGTTTTCTTAAACACATAATTCTTCATATAATATAACTTAATTTCATTGTTACGTGGATTAAGTGATGTTTTATACTTTAACCATGCGTTATTTGAAGTAAAATTGGGCAATAGCGAGTAATTTCTAGCACAACTAACTAGATTCAAATGGAGTTTTATTTCATCCAGAAAAAGCGTCATAGTTATATTCAATCTAGAAATTAGCTAATGGAAGCATTATTACTGAGTTGTGTCTGTAATTTTATTGCCTTAAGCATGAAGAAATCTATGCTCAATGATGCACAAAAATAGTTCATAGGTTCTTGCTTTTAAGGTCTTATAACATGGTTGGTTTCTTTGATTTTTCTCACCAACCATTCTTTGGGAGTGATCTCATTGAAATGGTAGGAATAAGAACAATCAGAACCTCTTAGATGTATTCAAGTTTATTTTACTTTTGAGTTGAGTGCAAATAATGATGTTTGACCCATCCAAGTTGGTTTGGCATTTTTAAAAGAAATTTACTAAACTTCATTTGTTAACAAATGATAATCATTTGTTATGTTTAGGTGCACATCAGGAGCAAGCTCAGCAAGTAAGAGAGAGTAGCTCTCGTTTGAGTAGGCAGAGGGGAGAAAGAAAATTAGAAGGCTAAAACTGTGGTGAAAAAAAAGATATGTCATAGATACATTTGCCATTTTTAATTGCAAGAGCATCATGTTTTTTTTTGTTTTGTTACGTGATTTTGTTATTTCAAAGCTTATTTTTATATGGGCTAGCTTGACATGAGTTGTTATTATTATTTAACCAGATTGGTGGGCAAAGCAACAGGCAGAAGCAGCACTCGAAGGTGATGCCACTGGCTACCGAAAGAGTAGGAGCAGCTCGTTCTCGTCAAGAGAAAAAAAAAGCGGCAAAGGAAAGGTGTTAAGTAGTTTAGGGGAAGGAAACCATGGAAGTGAAGCTCTGGAACTCCAATCAATTTCAGCAATCTGGGATCACATTTTTTGGTAGGTCCTATATCTTTACTTAGCTTCCCTTTTATCCATCTAATTAGTTTCCAAATCGTTAAAGATATATATGCGATGTATGAGGCCAATAATTACTGATTAAATTTTGAGTTAATTAATATTTTCCTTTTAAAGAGGTGTAAAGGATGTGTAAACCAAGGCTATCTTGAAACAATGTTTTGAGTTTCATTTAACTTTTATATTCAACTTCCAGTATTACAATGATGCGAACTTTTTTAAGTTTCAAAGTCTAGAAATTTTTATGTGAATATGAATAAAGACTTAAGTTAATAGAATAGATGCCAATACACTTTTTTAAATCATAAAGAAGGACAAATGATAAAAAAAATTGTTTCATCATATTTGTTTAGTATTTGAATTTTTAGCTTGTGGTTCATTAAGTATTAGATAAGCAATATAGTAACATTATTTTGTATATTTGAGGTTGAATTATGTCAATGAGGTGTTTTTAATAAACAAATTTAATATTAAAAGTAATGTATTTGTAGTAAAGGTTAAGAATAAATCTTAGTTGTGATATTATTAGAATGATTATTTGTATTTTGTTAGATTTAAGTTATAAAATAAAAAATATTGAATGATATTTTTTTAATTTTTAATGTTGATTATATTTGTGAAAGTTATATTTTTGAAAAGCACCAATAATAATCATTCTTAAGTTTTAGAAAGTTATGTAGTCTCTTGAGTTAGTTCATCTAGATATTTGTAATAAATGAATATTTTATTTAAAAAAAATAGATATTATTTATTATTTCTTTAGGACTATATTCATATGAGTTGGATATCTTTTGTAGTTCATAAATTAAATGTATTTTAAAAATATAATGAATTTCAAGGTCTTATAAAAATAAAAATTGGTTTAATATAAAAATTATTTGAGCTAATAGAGAAGAAAATTTTTTTATCTAAAGAATTTGATTTTTTGCACAAAAACATGAAATTCATAAGCAAATGCTAATTAGAAAAGTAGAAAAATAAAATAAAATTGTAAAAAAAGAAGAATAGAACAATTGTCAAGATTACTTATATAGAATGGGAAAAAAATTATAAAATAAATTTTGAACAACTATTACTATTTTTCTTTATATTTATGCTTTGATAACTTTAAATGAATACAACAACTTGAATATAAAGAGTAAAAAAATATATTTTTTTGTTCTTTCATGAAATATAAGATTTTTTTTCACTGATATTATTAATTTACTATGATAAAATATTTCTGTCATTATATTATTCTTTGTGAACAAACATCCATATATGTTATTTTTTTCAATAAATTATATTTTCTTTCTTTCATCTTTCTCAATGAGCAAATGCACAAAAACTATGCTTTGAAAGACTTTTTATTTTAGAGTGTCATTATCTTCAATATTGCCATGAGAACAAATTTTTGTAGACCAGTTGAAGGAGAATTTGTTATTTTACTGAAGTTGAATCTATGGACACATTATTCACACTTGTTCACTAGTCGTCATCAAATCGGACGATTCCTTAAATATAGTTTAATGAAGGACGATAGCTTTTTGGCTCTGTCCAGCACACCACCAGTCATGTATCTGCCAATATCCAAAGCATCCACCATTCCCACATGCTTCACAAGTAGCAAAAAAAAGTTAGAATGTCGCCTCCCCTGCTATGCATGCTTGCTCGAGTATTCTTCGCTCCTTGCATCAAAAGCTCCAGCGATGCCGATGTGGTCAACTGCCACCTTCGTCATCCTCTAGCATAAGAATTAGGTGTGCAAGCACTCGTGCTATCTAAAATAGAGATGGATATGTGATCCATTCTATAGGTTCGGCCTGCATCAGCCTGCAGGCCTTCCTTCGCTTGTAATTTGGTGATTTTAGTGTTCTTTTCCCAACACCGGTTGGGGGTGGATGTAGGCTTGATTTTGGATCAAACCACCTTAAAAATCTTTTGTGTACTATTCTTTCTTGTTCTTGCTTAAAAGATTTAAGTTTTAATTGAAACTGAAAATCGAAAGAAAATTTTATTTACCACAATTCACCCCCCTCTTGTGGGATTGTCTTAAAAAGTGAAGGCTTTCTTACATTCTTTGTGGTTTTGTGATTTTTTGTTTTATGGCTTCCTCTTTAGTTGATATGGGTGCAACCTTATGTGAAGGTTTTTCTTCAATTTGGACTCCCTTATTTTACTATATTGGAAAAATTGTTTTAGAATTTTTATTCAATCTATCAAATTAGAATTATGGGATGTTATGACTAAGCATTGTGAACTTCCAAGAAATTGTTTTACTAATGAAGTCAAGCCCTTTAGAGAGCATAATGTTGAGCGTAAAACATTAGCTCAATGGAATGCTGAGGCCTTGAACTATCTTCATTGTGGAATTTCTCGTAGTAAATTTACACAAGTTATAAATTTGCAAATGGCATTTGAGGTGTGGAAAAAACTCGAAGAAACTTATGAGGGAACCTCACGAGTAAAAGAGACGAAGATCAACATCCTCACCAATGACTTTGAGCTTTTTAGAATAAATCATGGTGAGAGCATTAAAAGTATATTTTTAAGATTTAATGATGTAACAAATGGCTTGATAAATCTTGGAATGTCGAAGGGCATTCTAAAATGGTGACGAGCTCTAGAAGAAGTTGATTTCCTTTACTGACTTCCATGAATACAAAGTTTAGGATAAAAATCTACTGGTCCAGCTCGGGAACAATACCGTTGCCTCCTGAAATGCTCTAGGGGGTTGTCTAAGCTTGGATTCTATTCTGTGTGCCCATTTGTTTATCCTCCTGTTCTTTGGATTGTCTAGTGATACATGTTCCTTTGGCTGTACTGCTGCATTCTTGAAGTAGTTGGTGATCAAGTTGAGTTGCAGCATCTCTGAAGGCCTCCATCTTCTTTGACGCCACAATTTTCTCTTTATTCTGAGAATGAGCTGGGAAAGAAGAAACCCCACCTGCCCAGTTTCTTAAATTTGAGAAGGAAAATCACCGGCCAGTCAAAAAGAAGGAACACGAGAGAAGCCACGATATCAAGACATATGGAGGCTCCAAGCACTATGCTTTGGGGAGAAATTGAACAACAAGAAATTGAGAAGGATATCGGTGGAGCAAATCACCCTGAGAATGACTCCAGCACGTGAGCAATTAACGAGGCTCTTCATGTACATCTCAGCATAGGCATAGTTGAGTTCCATGCCTGTTAGGCCGAAAGCTTCCTTGACAGTCATCTCCTTCAACATGTCCCCGATTACCATATATATGTCCACAAGTGGAATAACGTCCACAAAGAAAGGCTTGCAAACCTAGTACATATCGAAAGCTCCTTTTAAAGCATTCAATTAGTCCTTTTGATTTTCATCCTGCACACGTGCTACCATTGTCATACTATTGAAAGAAATCTTGTTTAATTGACTTTGCTTGCTTGAAATGACCACGGAGCTGCAGAAATAGTCAGTGCTGGCTTTGTACAGCGAGTAAGACTGCTCCACATACTTGACGATGGCGATAAAGAATATGAGCAGGGTAGGAGCGAGCAGGAGGTTACTTGGAAGAGATCCGAATAGAACATAGATGGCAATGATGACCTCGTAGGCGAGGGCAAGAGGTGTCGAGCCCACAGCTCATTGTCCCCCATGGAATAGGTGGTGATGGTGTCTGGGCCACCAAGGTGAAGTAGAAGGAAAGGCACCCAAAATGCAAGGTTGGTGTTGTTTCTATTGTCGTCCATGCTACTGCATAACTGGCCAAGAACGAAGTCGGCAACCTAGTTGCCCAAAAGATAGTTGCTCCAAACAGCCATTCTTATCCATGCTCTTGATGCTGAGGTGTTCCTCAAACCTCCAAGGAAGATGAGCACAATTTGTATCATGAGGCTTACCATTATTAAAATATGTACATCCTAATTGCTCCAGAGTTTCTTATATTTTCCCAAAATATCAATTAATTTTGTGTCTTTCGTGAGATCAATAGATTGCAAAAAGTAAAAATAATTTCACTTTCTCTATTAATTTCAATCTCCTACCTCCATTTTCTAGCAGGTGAGTGTGAATATATATTTGACGGGGAATCCAAGCAAGTTTGGAGCAACGGTGAAAACAAGATCAGCTTTCTCGTGACAAAACAGCACGAAATATATATTTGTTTAGGGACACCTCCGATTTATAATTAACATTCTAAGGTCAAATAAATTCCTTGCTTGTGTGGGAGACCGCTAGATAGTTAACATCCTTTCCTTGATGCCTTTCAAACTTTCTTACAATCATTTTTTAAAACTTCCATCATCGATGACTCAAACCTTCCGCTAGATAGTTAACATCCTTTCCTTAATGCCTTTCAATCTTTCTTACAATCATTTTTAAAAACTTCCATCATCGATGACTCAAACCTTTGCAACTCTCCTCTATGGCACCACTTTGCTTCTCAATTTTCTTATATGAAAAAGCTCATTGTATTGGTCCTACTAGACTTATTTATAAGCCGAGACAACAAGGTCGTGATGACCTAAACTCTTCAAAGCTCACTATTGAATTAAGCTTGGGAAGTGAGGGCAGTTAAAATCATTTTTTGTCCTACTCGTACCATGACTGTTGAGAATTTGAAAATCTTATTTCCTATGAGTTTCAACATGACATTATACTAAAATACCTAAATATTCTATTATTTACAAATATATCATCTTATTTAATATTCTTCTATAATGATATCTAGAAATTACATAACATATTGCCATTAAGGTTGTAGAGGAAAATATTATTCATTTGTATTAGAGTACAATATACGCAATTTGTGCATGGCATACAAGATGCTCAACATATTGTACGTTAGGTTATAAAAGATAAGGAATCAAGCATAATATAGGATTAGTCGTAGTGTGGTTTTACATAATACATATAATGCAATGAATTTATTGTATGGTATGCTATTAAAAAAATTTACAAAATATATAATACATTAAGATAAAATATGGCATGCTAATACTATAATAAGGGCAAAAATAAAGATGATAATTTGAGTGAAATAATCATGAGAAATATAGTGTGTGTGTATGTGTGTGTATATATTTAAAAAATTATTTGATGATAAATATGCATGTTTATATTTGTAAAAAATAAAAAAAATAATTTGAAAAAGACGTTTTCGTCCTAAATTTCATAAGTAAAACTTGTAATTATGATATATGCACAATATTAAATTAAAATATAAAATGTGTCATAATTAAGAAATTTTTGCATATTATTGATTATTTTTTTACTCTTACATGGAATATGATTTTTCTAAGAGGTTGATTATTATTTTATTAGTATATAATTTAATATTTTAATAATATTTATATTTCATGATATGCATGATAATATATATGCTTTCATGAAATAATGCATACAAAAATAGAATTTTGTTATTGTAATATCTTAAAATTTTGCTCTATATAATATATTATAAATCTTAAGATTTGATTGATATAATTATAATTATGAGAATTTAAATAACAATAAAACTATTTTTTTAAATGATACATTTATTAATTAAAAGAAAATAATAATAATTTTATTTTAAGAAGTGTGTCATATTTTTAAATGAAAATAAAATTTTAATAAAGCATATAATTAAAAAAAACTCTTTTTGAAGAATATAATTGTAGTGCGCTAATAATGTTTTATGACCTACATAATTAATTACAATTTTTGGAATAATATATATATATATTATATGAATATTTAAATGGAAAATAATACTTTTGAATTTAATTCAATTATCTTTAAAAAGATTTTTGTTAAATATGTTATTACTAAAAGTTGAGGTAGCTTAGAGATGTAGCTAATGAAAGAAAAATGGAGGGAGAGAAGGAGAAAAAGGGAAAATAAAGACAAGAGGGAAGAAGAAAGTTTAAATTCAAGAGGATAACAAGAAAGAGAAGAAAAGAATTGTGTTGGCCAAAAGGAGAGCAGCAAGGAAGACAGAAGGAGACTTACTATAACTATAAGAATAAAGAAGGGGAAGAACGTACTAGAAAGCTACTATAATGAGTGAAAATAAGGCAAAAAAAAGTTGAAATTAACTTTTTTATTGAATTTATTCATTTTTATAAAGGAATTAAAGGTTTTATCTTTTTGTGCAAGAATGTTATGATAATTAATTATGGGGCTTTAGAGTTGTTTTATAATAAAATATAATTGAATTTAAGCCTTATGGTTTTGTTTGGAGGTGAGTTTACTATATGATTAGAATTAATATACAATATGATTATCAATAATTTGTTTAGAGAGTTAATAAAAATATAATACAATTAGGAGAATATATTATACAATTAGAGTTAAGTTGGTTCCAGAAGAAAGCTTATTGTGTGGTCCAACAATGTCATCATATCATAATTGGAGTGATCATATTGTACCATGGGATTCTCATAGAATATGATTAGATAAAGATCAAAGAGTAACATGGGCTTCTGATAACCATATATAGGGAGTTGAAGGAATCATACTATTTGATGGAGAGGCCATATAATACAATAAGTGAAGAATTAATAACAATGATTTAGTGAGATGCCAATTATAAAACACGATGGAGGAATCATATAGTTGATGCTTTTGTAGTAGAGAAAGTAGAGAGAATGCTTTGGGTTATATAATCTTAAAGAATTTTAGATATTTTCATTATTAAAGATTATATAGTAACTCGTGCATGCATCTATGAGTTTATAGGAAAACTAAAAGAAAAGAAAAGTGGATTAAGTATCTCCACCTTGAATTTAGGTAGAAAAGTTTGATATTGGTAATATAAATATAATATTAAATTAACATATAATTTATTCTTAAATTAACATATCTTATATACCATTTTATATTGTGTATTTTGATGTATGACATAGTTATCATGATAAGAAGTATTTGTATTACATTGCTCTTAGTTTTTAAATTTTTGTGAATCTTTTTTATGTTTATTTTATGATAAGGTACATATATTAATTGATATAAATAGCATGAGAATGGGTTTATATTAGAAATATAATGTATATATTTTATTTTAAGTTATGGCATGATATTTAAAATAAGTTTAGATTAAAAAAATTAAATAAAACAATATTGAGTTTTCTATTACACCCTTGCATTTCATGAGTCAAGCATAAATGTTTATATCTCATATCGGCTTGTTTTAAGTGAAATTGTTAACATTCAAATAAGTCAAGCCATGAACTTTAAGTGTCTATAATAGTGGTCTTCAAGACTCTTGAAGTGATGGCAAGCTTCATGGAAATTGAAGGCATGCACCAAAATCTTTATACTTGAATATCTCTCTTTTTTCTTTAATTTTACATGTCCAAATTTTGAGATGATGTGGCACACTAGTAGTATTAATATTTGAAAATGTTATAAGCTTAATAATTTTTAAATTTTGATTTTTGGGCTAGGCATTATTGATGAAAAGTATAGACATTGGTATTTAATTTTCTAAAATTATTTAGGAATAATTTTTATTGAATTTCTCTTCATATTCATTTAGGACATTGTAATATTATCATAATATAAAATTATTTTGTTATACTTATATCCAAAATTTTGACAAAAAAATTCTCACAAAACCACTTTAATCTCGAGAATTTTCACTGTAGTGTTGGGCGGGTCGACTCGACCTGACGGCCGATCTGTCCAAGCTTTAAGGATTTAAAAAATAAAGTAAGAAATCAGGCCAAAGGCCACAAGCAGAGCTGTTGAATAGAACAAGTGAGAAATTAACCCGCTGATGTCGAATAAAATAAGTGTGAACTCAGCCCACAGAGAAAGTTGACCAGAGCAAGCGCGAAATCAAGCCAACCTAGACCAAATGATAAAATTTTGCTCGACGGAGGAGGGAGCCAACGCCAAATTTCTCGAGTGACTAACAAACCGAAAGTGTTATAAAGAGCAATTGCAAAGACATTTTGACAATGTGGGACTTAACTTCCATTCCATTATCAAAGAAGGTGGAAGGGTAGGCACGATCGAATCGCTTAGATTAAACAAGGTAATTTACTGCATGATAATAGAGTAAAACGCAAAGCAGGAGATTCAAAACCAAGCAAGATTAGTAAGAGGTTATGGAACCACTGCAATAAGTTTCTACTTTATTTTATTTTTGGACAAATTATTTTAATACATGTAGGGTAATACAAAAAAATCACATAACATAAGTTAAAAAACTATTAAAAATAAAAATATTTTGAACAATAAAAAACTAAATATTTAATTAGACAAAACTTATCGGGACGAGTGTAACCAAGTTTGTTCTCTCTCAATCTTTCCCAATTTTGGATTACTTCAAAAATCCTAATTTAAACAACTATAAAAAATAATAAGTTAATATTTCAGCATTTAATAAATCTAAAATATGATAAATTAAAAAATATAATATAACCAAATCAAATGAAATCGAGTGTAACATCATGGTTCATCAAATAAGATGTAAATTAAAATGTTTTGTAAGCAATTCAAAAAGCCAAGAAAATGAAACATTTGAAAATATAAAAATAAATATTAAAATGAAAATAGCTCTTTGAGATAAGTCTAATGATATTTGTTATATTTTGATCAAGCATTGTATAAGATTATTGTGAATTATCAAGAAAAATAAGCATATATTTTTACAAAATATTATTTCAATTTTAAATAAAATATATATTAGTACAAAGATGAGATAAAATGAAACAATGTAATATAATCGAATTGACGCAAGATAGACCTCACACAAAAGAAGATTAAGTTTGTTACTAACATAACAAAATAAAGAAAAAATTAAAATGTATAAGAAAGTTGCATTCAAAAAACCTAAGAAGATAGTGTAGCATCTATGATCATCAAATAAGATATGAATAGAAATGTCTGATAAAGCATGCCAAACTATTAAAAATAAATGATTCAAAAACACAAATGAAATTTTAATTAGGTAAAGCTTGTTTAAATGACTCCAATGACTTTTGTTATAAAAGAAGAAAATAATAAATAATAATAGTAATAAAACTTTTCAATATTAAGAAAACATATATTAAAGTTGAAAAGAGATAAATCAAATTAACATAATCTAAGCAAATCAAAGTGATGTAATCCTCATAAGAGAGTGACTTAAGGTTATATAGTAATATAACTAAATCAAAACCAACAATTTGAAGAAATGAGATAATTGTATAGGAAAATTACATTCTAAGATACCAAGGTGATAAGGTATGGTATCCTTGATTATCAAGTCATATATAAATAAAAAAATATTTTAAAACATGCAAAAATATTAGAAAAAATATTTAAAAATATAAAAAAATTATTTAATTAAAGAGAGCTCAATGAGATGAGACTAATAAGGTTTTTTTTAAATCTTAATCAAGCCTTATTTAGTATTACTACAAATTATCAATATAAATAATCACAAATAATAATCATTTATTATTTAAATATTCAATGAAGATATATTAAAAAAAAGATGATATTAATAAAAGTTATGTAACAAAACCAAATCTAAATGATATATATGCCACATGATAAGAAATTTCGAGTTGCATAACAATATGGCCAAATCAATGCAAAAAATTTGTAAAAAGGAGATAAATTTTACGAAAATGTTGTGTTCAATTATACAAATCAAAATATCATAAAAAGCAAAAAAAAAATTAAAAAAAAAATATTTTAATTTTCAAAAATGTATATTTAATCAAATAAATCTCGTGTAGACGAGTTCAATAATATTTATTTTATCTTAGTCAGACTTAGCTTGGAATTACTATAAATTGTAAAGGCAAATAAGAGTAAATATGTATTAATGCTAAAACATTTATAAATAGAAATAATAAAATATAACAAAATCAAAGTGATGGTAAGTTTACATGAGTGGATAATTTGAGTTTTATTGAAATATAACCAAATAAAAGTGAAACATTTCAAGAAATCCAAATATGATATAAATCCAAATATCATAAAAATCGTACAAAAATTTTAGAAAATTAAATATTTTAAAATTCAAAAATGTATATTTAATAAAATAGTTATCTTGTAGACGAGTTCAATAATATTTATTTTATCTTGGTCAGACTTAGCTTGGAATTACGGTACATTGTAATGACAAATAAGAGTAAATATGTGTTAACATTAAAAAGTTTATAAATAGCAACAAGAAAATATGACCAAATAAAAGTGGTGTTAAGTTTACATGAGTGGATAATTTGAGTTTCAATAAAATATAACTAAATAAAAGTAAAGCATTTCAAGAAATGAGATAAATTATATGAGAAAAGTTGTATTCCAAAATACTAATGGAATAAATTAAAAAAATATAATATAACAAAATCTAAGTGATATTAAATTTACATGTGTAAAGAATTTGAGTTTAACTATAATATAATAAAATAATTTTTTATGAAATGAGATAAATTATTTCGAAAAAGTTGTATTCAAAAATAATATGGAGGATGTGTGCAACAACCTTGTAAGAATCAAAATATCTTTTAAGAGTGCAAAAACCATGGATAATAAAATATTTACATTTATACAACTTATCAAACTAGAAAGGTGATGTTTGATATTTCTCAATTAGAACTTGTTTGGATTTATTATAAAATATCAATTTAAATAAGTGTAAATAATAATAAATTAGCATTTTAATATTTGATAAATATATAATGAAGCTAAAATAAGATAAACTAAAAGAATTTATAATATCTAAATAAAGACTATGTAAATGTCACACCATAGAAGAGTTAGAGTTTCGTAATAATAAATCCAAACTAAAGAAAAATCTTTGATCAAATGAGCTAAATTATTTAAAAAAACTTGTATGGTAAAGTTATTCTTCAAGGTACTAGGGAGATCAAGTATAACATCCTCAATGATGGAATTAAGTATGAGTAAAAATATCTTGTAAAATAAGAAAAAAAATATAATAAAAAAATATAAATATTAAAATAAATATTTAATTAGATAGAGCATATCGAGAAAAATAAAACCAACTAATTTTTTCATCTTGTTCAAAACACATTTTATAGAAAATATAAATTACAAAAACAAATAAGCATAAATAATAATAAAGTATCATCTTAACAATAAGTAAATATATACTATAATTGAAATGAGTTAAATAATGTATTACAACTAATAAAAGTGATTAAAAGGTCACATTGGAGGAGATGTAAAGTTAATAAGTCATATAACCTAATCAAATAAAAAAACTGTGGAAAAGTGATAAATATTATAGAAAACTTGTGATCCAAGATTCTAAGAAGATCTAATGTTGTATCACTGACAATCACATGAGGTTTGGATTGAAATGACTTGCAAAGCATATAAACACTTTTGAAAATAATTTTTTTAAATTATAAGAAATGAAATTTTAGTTGAGTGGAATTTTATAAGATGAAAATAATGGTATTTTTTCATCTCCATTAAAACTTGTTTATAATTTTTTGAAATTACCAAAGTAATTAAATAAAAGTAATAATTAATCGTTACTTTAATATTATGTAAATATATGTTAAAGCTACAGTCTGATAAATTAAAATAATGTAATACAATAAGACTAGATTTGTAAGGTTACATGATAGAAGATTTAGAGCTTCATCAAAATATAAGAAAATCAAAGCAAACAATTTAAAGAATTGAAATAAATTGTATAGGAACATTTAATTTCAAGTTGATTTGGTGGTTGGGGTAACATTATCAATCGTCAAATTAGGTAGAAAATAAAATACCTCATAAAGAGTGCCAAAATGATTGAAAATAAAATATTTAAAAATAATTAAAAAAAATCTTTGACTAGGTGGTACCTATGAAGTTTAATGACTTTTGTTTCATCTTAATCAGACCTCATATTCTATTATTAAGAAATATCAAAATAAAAGAACATAAAAAATCATAAGCTATTATTTTATTATTAAGTAAATAATTATTAAACTTATATTGATACAAATTAAAGCAATATAATATAAGAAAATCAAGAACAAATGAGGGTAGCATGAGAGATAAAGTTTACCAGAATGTTGCATTCCAATATACTGAAGAGAATGAGTGTAACTTTCATGATTATCAAATTAGGTAAGTATTATAATACTTTTATTTGGATTACCAAAATATCAAGTTAAAACTTTTTTACATTACAAAATTAAATAACTTTTTTAATATTATATGTATATATATATATATATATATAATAATAAAACCAAATCGATGTGAAAGCCCTATGAGGGATATTTAGAGTATTGTTATAATAAATGAAAATCTAATTGAAAACTTGAAACAATGATATAAATTGTATGACAAAGGTAGTCTCCAAGATAGTTAGGATGTCAAGTGTAACATACTCAATAGTCAAATCATATATGAATCAAAACATTTGGTAAAGTTTACCAAATTTTAAAAGATATTTAAAAATATCGAAATGAATAATTCACTTGGTAGAGCTCATGAAGACGAATCCAAAGATGTGTGTTGTTTCTTGAACAAGCCTAGTTTAGAAAAACTTTATATTACCAAAGTAAATAATGATAAATCATAATAAATTATCATTTTATTGTAAAGGAAATATATATTAAAGGAGAAATGTGATATATTGAAGAAATGTAATGTAACCAAATCAATGTGAGGAAAATGTCATATGACATGAGATTTAGAGTTACATTATTATATAAAAAAATCAAAATGAAACATTTGATGAAATGATATAAACTATATGTGAAAGATATATTCCATGATACAATGGAGATTGGGTTTAATATTCTTGATCAACAAGTTAGATATGAACAAGGGAATCAACAAAAACTTAGAAAAAATCCTTATTCAGTGCAATTATAAAAAACATTAAGTAATAACTTGGGGTCTCCTAGGTCGAGGATCACAAAGGGGGACAAGAAAAACCAGGAGAATAAACTAAAATTATATTTCTCTTTAGAAAAGTGTTTATTCTTCAAGTAGGCAAATTTATTTCCTTCAATTAAACCCTAAGTGTCACTTCTTATTTTGAGTTTGTGCACCTACAAAGAATGACCAAATATTATCTTTCTTCTTTTATTTCCTTGGAGGTTGTGTTGCATGTGGCAACACAAGACATTGTCAAAAGGATAGTTAAACTTTACACTTACCTCCTTAGGTGCCAACATTGCCAGAAGCATTGTCATGAGGGCAATGGTGGTTTATGATTAACGCACAAGACATGGGTATGAGATGGATGAATCATGTGCAGTATCTCCTTAGGCGATCGCGTTGCTAGCGATGACAAGTAACTCTTACTTGTCAAAACTCAAGCTGTTGGATCTTAAGAGTCTAACATTAAGGAAAAGAATATCAAGAGTTTGACTTTTATCATAAGATTATCAAACTTTATATCTCTATTATTTATCATATAACTATATTGTAGATTGATGACAAAAAATTGTGATGCACATTTACGCATTTTAAAATTATAATAAATTTTATCCATAAAGGTGTGTTTATCGATAAATTATTATTTAATAATAATATAATAAAAAAATATTATTATTATCAAAATTTAGTAATAATATCTCAATATTTTAATTAAATATATTATTAAATTTATTTTTATTAAAATATTTTAAAAATTTTAATCTCGTACTAACACGTAGAGCAATCCTAGTGTTGCCAATCAAATTCAAAACTATACTCTCTTCTTTTTTTTTAATTAATTATTAATATATAGTAATTTATTTTTTATTTAAAAATTTGCCATCCCAAAATCGCATAAGCTCCTTAGCTTTGTTCTTCTAAGCTTCCTTTCGATTAGAGTTTTGTTAATTGATCTGTAGAACTGGCGACGGTGGCAAACCTCCTCTTACTGGATTCCTTCCCTGCATCTAGAAAGGCAGCCAATAGGCTGAGCCTTCCTCTGCTTGAATCCAGGATGAAGCTTGGCCCAGAAGGATACGCGGTGGAGCTTCTTCTTATCTAGGGCCACTTCGAATCATTCCTACATCTCTTCCTTCAACAATCCGCTCTCAGCTTGTCGTCGGACCTGGTGGTCTTAAAGGATCTCGATGACCTCACAATGTACCTGGCGCACATGACCCCATACTATCCTCGAGGCATCACTGAATATCCTCATTAGTCTCTCATCTCCTTCAATCCGAAGTTCGGACCCTCCTGGCTTCCCTTCGTTCTAATCTAGCAGAAGCCATCATCCTCCTTGTCAATAAGAAGATTCGTTACTTTATTTTATTTTATTTGGATGAATCTGTTATAGTGTTCGGTACACTTCAATTTGGAGGGCCACCATTATTCAACATATTTCTGTTCAGCATTTTAATGGGTGGAAATATCTTTTGTTTGTGCTGGTTAAAGTTATATTTTTAACTAGGTGTTGGACAAAATGAGAAACTTCCACTTGATTGAGCTTTAAGAGAAGATTATAATTGTTGATAAGTTGTTCAACTTTTTTAGGCCTCTCTAATTGTTGATCAAGGTAAAAGTTTGATTTCCCTCTACAAAGAACAAAACAGGCATTTTTTCCCATGATTTCTTAAATATAGAATCCTAACTATTTCTTGTGAGGTTGTATATTTCTTTTGTTAGATTCTTATATTAAAAAGGTTTAGGCTGCCAACACTAAATTCATATTCCGTTATTATAATTAAAAGAATAGTCCTTTAACACATCAAGTGAGGTCAGATACATTGATTCTAAGATAATATTGCTTCTATTCATTAATTGCTTTCCTTTTGGATCCAAAGTTGTTAAAGCCATTTCTAAAAGTCAATAGTCATTTTTTTGTTCAATATTTTTTACTTTTTTATAGGAAAGATCTCAGTAATCTACTTCTCTTATAGAATCACAAAGTGAACTTCTTAATATAACCAAACTATCTAGATTGATTTTCTTTAGAATTGTCTTCAATTGGTAGAATGCCAACTTTCTCCTTTATAGTAAGTTACTCTTCAAACTTAAAAGCTTTATCTCTACAGCAATTATTCTATTTGTGTGTTTGTACTCACACATTGACATTTGATACCATGTAATCTTATAACTTTGCCTTTATTCTTGAGTGTGATATTTTTATCACACAACACTCAGAAGTATGTTTTATTTTCATTATATTTGTTCAATGCTTGGATCATATTAGTGACATTTTTTGTTAATTTCTCTATCATTTTGAAGTATAGGTTCAAAATAAGTAAATTTTGCATTGTTTCTTTCGTTTATGATAACTATTACAATCAATATGTTTTTGGAATTACTTGTCTAAATATTAATTCGATATATTTATTATAAGAACTAAAAATGCGATACCATTTAAACTTCAGAGTCATTGTTCATAGGCTCTGTTTTGTTTTATCTATTTGCTTAGTCTCAGTTTTGCTTTATCTCTTTGCTTAGTCTTATCAATTGGTATTAAATTATTAACAAAATGCATATTACTGGTTTATCTTGAATTTTATAATTACATCAATAATAGTTTAAAATTGAAGCTGTCTTTCATTGCTTATGTTATTAGAAAGTTTGATGAAAGAAGAAGTGCAAAAGTACTTCTGAAGCATTATCTTTTTATGTGGAAAAAAGGGAGTTGTGAGAAATTTTCAAAATGATTTTGATGCTTTTGGTGCACAGGTAGAAAACATTTTTGAAATTAAGTTTACGAACACATCCAAGGACTTAAAGCATAGCCATAATGAAATTCGATTGTAATTAAGAAATCTTTAATATGTTCTCCTTAGGCGTACGAAATTATTTTTAAAATATGCAATTTTAATTTCGTTTTATTCTTTCCTAATACCTTATAAATATAAAGCCTCCTTTTACACTCATTATTGCTTTGTTATACATGTTTTTCATAATTTCAATATGTCCAATGCTAGCTTCTTTTTTTTCCTTTTTTAATGCCTTTTTGAGCATGTGAGGGAAATATTATAATAAATAATTAATTTGAGTTCATGATGATTCTCTTGTAGAATCAAGAAAATGTTTTTTGTTCCTTGAAGTAATAATAAAAAACTGTTACAATCCTTTTATTTTCTTCATTAAGTTCTTTAACCTCATAATAAACATTTATTTTATTTGCTTTGTTAGGGAAAAGAAAAATTGTGAATTTTCTTTTTCATTAATCATACCAAATTACAAACTTAAATAGCTGAAACACTACCTAACAGACAAATCCACTGTACCACTAAATATGCCAACCGACTAACCCACTAACCTACTAAATACTCCAACTTAATAACCCACTAACCTAGCTAAAATAATACAAATATTTTTTGAATCAAACTCTCACACTCCCCCATAATTAAAACTTCACTACAGCTAACTTTAGTCAAAACATCTGCTATATGATCTTCAGTCCCAATAAGCTAATCCAAACTAAACTCCTGGAATCTTAGTAAAAGTTAAATCCTAAGAGTAAATGAGGCCAATCCTTTTAGCGAAGTCACCTGGTTCATCATGTTCATCGGGGTCGACATTCATGCATCCTGTGATGTCATACTTCCTATTGTAATCCACACCCACCTCAGCCTCGCATCCACCATCTGTCGGATTAGAATACCGAGGTTCTTCATCTTTTGCAGCATCTTCTGTTTCATCTCCAATGGCATCCTGCCCAGGAGTTATTCTGTCACCATGTGCATGATTCAAAGCTTCCCCTTTTAGCACAGGTTTCGACCTTTGGTTGATCAACTCCAATGCAATCAAAGTTTTCGCAATTTTTTTTTGCATGCATCTCTCCTTGAATACTTACCATTTTGTGCATCCCTCCTTGAATGCAATTTCACTTCATTCTCTTCTTCTATTATTGCTGGCAACAAAGATTGCTCCATTTTGAGGCCCAACACCCTTTTTTCGATTTAGAACACTAAGTGTCCTTGGACCTTCAAACGAAACAGAAACATCATAACCTAGAAGCTCTGCTTCCTTCAAGGAGTTCATGCTCTCAGGCTCCGGAGAGGAGATAGAATCAATATTCTTGGTTGCATCAGCTCTTGCTCCTTTCAGCTCTACAGGACTTCTTGGACTGGCAAAATCTAGAGGATTCGCAGCATCTCTAGCCTTCTCTTTTCTACCCATTTTCTAGCATTGTAATGGGAGTTCTCTGCAGCTCTTCCACCAAATCTCCCTCCAAGCCTTCCTTGAGCCTTGCCAAAATTGTTGTTCGCACTGCCCTCCTTCATGCCTTCTAAATTTCTCCCTTCTTGCAAACTGTTTTGCACTACCTTCCTTCGTGTCTTCGAAATCTTTCCCTTCTTGTAAATTGTTTCATTCTTTCCCCTGCGACAATCACTCTTCCCGTGCCTCGAAGAGTCCATCACTCATTGCTGTCTACTCTCGATTTCATTCCTGTCGGCTCTTTCTCTGCAGGATTCCACGCCCTCTTGCTCTTGTACCTTATCGTTCTCCTCAGGTTTGTCCTCACAACCTTCTGGAACTGCTTCATCTTCCTTGGGTTTTACATTCACGCTGACACTGTCGTGGCCGACGTTGATGCTGGTTCCCTTACCGAGGTTGACTATAACTCCTCCTTGCCCACGTTTACATTTATGTAGACGCTGTCATTGCCTGTCTCTCTTTTGCACGAGAGACTTAAAGATCCACTTTATTTCTCTGCTTCTTCCTTTTGTAGTGGCCTGGCTCCTTTGCTTCTTCCTTCTGATGTGCCTAGCTCCTCTGCTTCTTCCTTTTAGAGAAGATGTCGAAACAGAAATTAAAAAAAGAAAACCACGCTCTGATACAAATTTTTATGGTTTGGAAGCAAAAACCCTAAGGTGGAAGACGACAAAAAACATGGTTATGTTACCAGGAGAAATAAAAAAACTTCAAATTTCATTTTTTATTTTCAATAATCACAGAAAATATGTTGTTGTACTAAAAGCTAGCATTAATACATTGACATCTGAGGTTCAACACTTGAACAAGTTGTGTTTGGAGTAGAAAGAAGTAGAAGATTCTTTATGAAAGAAATGGGAGAAAATTGATGTGTTTGACTCTAACAAATCAGAACTTGAGTCTATTTATACTACATTTCTACGTGCTGACATTGTTAAGTCTCTTGCACACCATATCCTCATTTAGATGATATATTGCTGTTATGTGAACTTGACGTGTTATTGAGTTACATCCTTTAGTTCATTCTTTTATTTTTAATTATAAGCATAAAATAATGTTATAAAAATATAAAAGTTTGATTTTAAATGAGGAAAAAATGATTGAAAATATGAATCATGTTTCTTAAATAAATGAATAGTTTAAGATTTAAACTACTAAAAACTTTGGGAGATTAAAAAATTGATTTTTATTTATTTGCTAAATCATGAAAATGATTGAATAATTTGGATGCCTAAATATAATTTGAAATTAATATTAAAAAATTGTCTTAAAATAAATAAGCTAACATTCTATTTTATAGTAAAAAAAATATTATCAAAACTAATGCACGTGTCTTCAATTGTTGAAGCTTGTAGAACCCTCAAAAATGAATCACTTGCTCTTTACAGGCAAAGTTGTTTCCATCTGAATGTGCATGTTAGAATAAAATGTTAAACATTTATTACTTGATTCATCAAACACAAAAATATGCCAACAATCATAATAATTAATCTTTTTTACAAAATTTTGAATCAATCAGAATATTATATACCATAAATAATTTTTTTCTATAATTGCTAAAAAAATAAACTAAATCAATTAGAAAAGAATTGTTGGAGCTAGACTATTCAATGAAGTCTAATTGTAGCAAAGGGGTTTTCTTTAAAAATAAACTACTTCAACAATTTTTTTGAAATTTCATAAAATTTAAGGGTTATTAATAATTTACAAAATTTAGATTAAGTAATTTTACGTGATAGTAAAAAATAAAAAAGAATAGGAACTGAAATAATTCCAAAGAAATAATCATAAATTAAAGGAGACCATTAATCAAGTAATGACATACATGTGGGAGAAGTTCATCCTTAACTATTTGTATATTCCTTTTCTAAATAATTTATGTTTTTGTTAATTTTATAAAATATTTTATTATCATCAAAATAGAAATGTTATTGTGTTATTGTCCTCTTGTCACGGTATTTTGTTTATTGATAATAAACACTATGTACTTTTAATAAATTTTTGAAGTTAAGTTTTAAATTTTATATAGATAAGTTTTGCATCACTGGGAAAACTTGAAGAAGCATAGCATAAGCAAAATCCTATGAAAACCATTTTAGTTTGAGTAACAAACTCTCAAAAGCTACACTTTGAATTAAATTTTAAGGACTTTGATTTTACTTTGGTTAAAATGTTAAGCTTGATTGAAATATTTACTAGTCACAAAAGTTAAATTTTATTAAAATTAATATTTTAAAAAATCTTTAGTATTAAAAAACTTAATTCTATTTTTTGTTATCTTGAATTCATTTTATCTTTGTATTATATCTTACTATTTATTAAAAAACTTTTGTAAAATGCACAAATTAATTATAATAATAAATTAAAAAAATAAATGCTAATTAAAATAATACTAATTATCAATAAAAGAAGCAAAGGTCTTTACAGCACCTAAAACATGCTGGCTATCGTTAAGCATTCTGGAATGCAAGTTGCAAAACTCATCGGTCAATTGTGATACTAAGTACAACTACAAATATTTTTTATAGTCTTAGAATGATTCAATACTCTCTTTTTCACATATACAATTTGTAAATCATCACTAACGGTATGAGTAATGACCTTTCGAGCAAACCAAGGGCAATCAACCAAAAATAAGCTGACATTGAGAAACATGTAAGCTTTATATACAAAACATCTTTAGTCACTTTCATAATATGGGACTAAAGTTAAGCCTTATTTTTACACAACATACTTCTAAATTATAGGACTAAGTTGAACTTTCTAATCATGCAATTTCACGATCAGATGATCTTAATCTCTTCCATCTTTTTTATAAAGCCTAAGAAATGTAGGGAATAGATCAAGATAAATTTAATAGTTCCGATGAAATTCTTTTTCTAAACACTCATCAAATCTCATTCGTTCAACATGCAGTTTTCTTGAACAAATAGTCTTAGTTCATTGTAATTGAGCAACTCATCTGCAGCATCCGTTCTAGTTTTTTTAAGCCTTTAGAATATTTTATTTAAACAATAATTTTTCAACTAAAAAATAGAAAATACAGGAATGCTTCCTTTTCTTGTTTAATAAATGCTTTTAGCGATTAAAAAAAGTCTATAAATAAGAGAAGTTTTGAACAAAATGGTTTGATGAATGTTTATGCAATAAGAAAAATATTTTTAAGCCATTAGTAGCCCATGATAATTGTCACTACTATAGCTACTTCCTTTAGTCGCAACATTCTTAATTATAGCATTCTTCACAAGTCAGTTAAGTTGTTAATTTTCTCTATTTCTAATTGATTTATTTAAGATAGTTGTGCCTCTATAATCATTTCATTAACCATAGGATTTTGGTTGTATTGATTTTCATTTTATGTCATAAAATCTTTTTCCCCTATTGTCATTTGATTTTGCTGTAAAGCTGTCATAAATTGTTTCTTTTATGAGGATCTAGCCAATAAGGCTTTTGCTAAATGGTTTTTACAATTTTTTTCCATAGATTTTGATGGGATTAGATGTAGTTGTTTAAGTAGAATCACCTAAATATCATTGTTGTACATTTTAGTTCTTATTAATTTTCCTTTTTCATGTTTTTTCATATAAATTATTATTATTTAAAAAACTAATATTTTCAATATAAACTTAAAACTTTTACAAAATTCTTTTCAAAAAATGATTTGAGTATTTTGTTAAGAAACTTAAATTTTTATTCATAACAATTAATCCACTTCTTATAGACCTAAACTACATCATATGTCTTTATGAAGTATAATTTAAAAAGGAAGGGGTGAATTATTTAGAATAAAAAGTTGTTTCTTTTAAAATATTTAAAAGAATTCTTTAATATATTTTTTAACTAATCAATTATTATAATTATAATACACTTTTTTAAATAAGTTATTGATATAAAAATTCTTATTATATTATTAAGAATAAAATAATTCTTTAGATGATTGACTTTTGATAAAGATTTTAAAATCCTAATATTGTTTCTAAAATGATTAATTAAAATAAAATTTTGTTATTGGCCCTTCAAAGAGTGATTTTAATTAAGCTTAACATTCTAATAAAAATAAAATTATAATATCTAAAATTAAATTAAAAATATTTCTTAGTTATTTGTTAATCCAACCAAAAAGTTCATCACAAAATTTCACCGTTGCTCTTCTTTCTTTTCAATGTTTACCTTGAATAGAGGTATCATCTATCTAAAATTTAAAATTTATTTAAGAACATTCATTAGTAATACTTAGATTTTATGATCATCAAACAAAAAATCAGGACAATGGGTCAACACAACAACCTCTCTTTCCTGTTGAAAACATAACTTTTAATAAAATTCATTAAAGCATAAATTATTTTTAAAAATAAAATGCACAACTATTAAAGATATGCTCCTCTACATGTACGTCAGACAAGATTAATGTTCCCCTATAGTTTATGCTCATTTTAATCTTTCAATTTCTATTCTTTTTTATTTTTTACAATCACTTAAAGTTACTTAATCTAAATTTTGTAAATTATTAATACTCTTAAATTTTAAGAAATTTCTAAGAAATTGTTGAAGTGGTTTATTTTTTAAAGAAAACCACTTTGCTCCAATTACACTTCATTGAATAGTCTAGCTCACACAATTCTTTTCAAATTGATTTAGTTTATTTTTTTAGCAATTATAGAAACAAATTATTTATGGTATATTGTATTCCGATTGATTCAAATTTTGTAAAAAAGATTAATTATTATGATTGTTGGCATACTTTTGTGTTTGATGAATCAAACAACAAATGTTTAACATTTTATTCTAAAATATATATTCACATTGAAACAAGTTTACATGTAAAGAACAAGTAATTCATTTTTGGGGGTTCTACAAGCTTCAACAATTGAAGACACGTGCATTAGTTTTGTTAAGATTTTTTTACTATAAAATAGAATGTTAGCTTATTTATTTTAAGATAATTTTTAAATATTAATTTCAAATTATATTTAGGCATCCAAATTATTCAATCATCTTCTGGATTTAGCAAATAAATAAGAATCAATTTTTTAATCTCTCAAAGTTTTTATTAGTTTAAATGTTAAACTATTCATTGATTTACGAAACATGATTCATGTTTTCAATAATTTTTTCCTAGGTTAAAATCACACTTTTATTATTTTATAAAATTATTTTATGTTTATTATTAAAAATACAAGAATGAACTCAAGGATGTAACTCAACAACAGGTCAAGTTCACATAACAGCAATATATCATTTGAATGAGGATATGGTGTGCAATAGACTTAACAATGTCAGCACGTAGAAATGCAGTGTAAATAGACTCAAGTTCTGATCTGCGAGAGTCAAACTCTTCAATTTTCTTCCATTTCTTTCGCAAAGAATCTTCTACTTCATTCCACTCCAAACACAACTTGTTCAAGCATTGAACCTCAGATGTCAATGTATTAATGCTAGCTTTTAGTCTAGCAACATATTTGGTGTTACTGAAAATGAAAAATGAAATTTGTAGTTTATTTTTTTTTTCTCCTCGTAACGCAACCAGGTTTTTTGTCGTCTTCCACCTCATGGCTTTTTCTTCCAAACCATAACAATTGGTATCAGAGCGTGGTTTCCTTTTTTTAATTACTGTTTCAACATCTTCTCTAGAATGAAGAAGCAGAGGAGCAAGGCCATGATAGAAGGAAGAAGCAGAGGAGCTAGGCCACGGTAGAAGGACGAAGCAGAGGGGCCAGGCCACGATAGGCCAAGGCAGAAGGAAGAAGCAGAGAAATGAAGTGGATCTTTAAGTCTCTCATGTAAAGAGAGACAGACAACGATGGCGTCTACGTAAACGTAAACGTCGGAAAGGAGGAGTTACAGTCAACACTGGTAAGGGAAGTAGCGTCAATGTCGGCCACAGCAGTGTCAATGGGAAAGTAAAACCAAAGGAAAACGAAGCAGTTTGAGAAGGCTGTGAGGAGAAAAAAGAGGAGAACAACGAGGTACGAGAGCAAGAGAGCGTCGAATCCTGCAGAGAAAGAGCTGGTGGGAATGAAACCGAGAGCAGATGGCAACGAGTGAGGGTCCTTTCAAGGCAAGGGGAGAGTGATTGCCGTAGGAGAAAGAATGAAACAATTTGCAAGAAGGGAAAGATTTCGAAGACACAAAGGTGGGTAGCGCGAAACAGTTTGCAAGAAGGGAGAGATTTCGAAGACAAGAAGGCGAGCAGCGCGAACAGCAATTCTGGTGAGGCTTAAGGAAGGCTTGGAGGGAGATTGGGTGTAAGAGCTACAGAGAACTCCCATTACGATGCAACAAAGATGTGTAGAAAAGAGAAGGCTAGGGATGCTGCTAATCCTTGAGATTTTGTCAGTCCAAGAAGTCTTATAGAGCTGAGAGGAGCAAGAGCTGATGCAACCAAGAATATTGATTCTATCTCCTCTCTGGAGCCTGAGAGCATGAAGCCCTTGATGGAAACAAAGCTTCCAGGTTATGACGTTTACGTTTCATTTTAACGACCAAAGACACTTAGTGTTTTGAAGCGAAAAAAGGAGTGCTTGGCCTCAAAATGGAGCAATCTTGGTTGCCAGCAACAACAGAAAAGAAGATAATGAAGTGAAATTGCATTCAAGGAGGAATGCACACAAAGGAAAGCATTCAAGGAGGAATGCACACAAAGGAAATTTCGAAAACTATGATCGAGTTAGAGTTGATCAACCAAAGGTCGAAACATGTGCTAAAAGTGGAAGCTTTGAATCATGCACATGGTGACAGAATAACTCCTGGGTAGCATGCCATTGGAGATGAAACAGAAGTTGCTGAAAAAATGAAGAACCTTGGTATTCTAATCCGACAGATGGTGGATGCGAGGCTGAGGTGGGTGTGGATTACAATAGGAAGTATGACATCACAGGGTGCATGGATGTTGACCCCGATGAACATGATGAACAAGGCGACTTCGCTAAAAGGATCGGCCTCATTTACTCTTAGGATTCAACTTGTACTGAGATTCAAGGAGTTCAGTAGGATTAACATATTGGGACTAAAGATCATTTAGCAGATGTTTTGATTAAAGTTAGTTGTAGTGGGGTTTTAATCAAGGGGGAGCATTAGAGTTTGATTCAAAACATATTTGCATTATTTCAATAGTGTTATTTCGTTAGTAGGTTGGCATATTTAGTGGGTTAGCGGGTTAGTCAGTTATCGTATTTGGTGGTACAGTTGATTTATTTATTAGGTAGTGTTTAGGCTATTTAATTTTGTAATTTGGTATGATTAATGAAAAAGAAATATTCACAATTTTTCTTTTCCCTAGCAAAGCAAATCAGTATTTCCCTTGTCTTCTTCCTTGTGTTGTTTTTGCTAAGGAAAGCATAAGTGCCCTTGGTCCCAGACCAGGTGATAAATTGATTTAGGAGCAGAGCGATCCTAGCCCAAGTGATAGGGCAACCCATCTCTTATTCTTTGTGCTCACTCTACTTGCTAAGGAAAGCATGCAAACTAAGCCCCTCTTGAGTTTGCCAATTGGGGCCCCCTCTGGGAATCATTTGCATACAATTTCCTTACCTATTATGTGTTTAGCATAAGGACACTAACTTCAATGGTTGAAAAAATAAAAAACAAACAATCCAAAAAGAGTACAAGATCACAAAGGTAATCATGCACCTTGTTCTATTTGATTATTTCTTAGAATAGATCTTCTATTTATATTATTGATATTATATTATAGTATCATAAAGAAGTTCCCCAAAATCAATACCCCAAAGGGGGGACCCTGTGCCGACTAACTTGGTTTGTTTTGTTGAACACATTGGGCTGTGGAGATAGAGCAATCTTCATTGAATTAGTGCAAAATTCCTTTTTGCTCCATTTCAACCCATGGTTGATGGAGCCTTCTGGAAGCATGACATAGCAGTTGAATGTGCTTTCTTTTAGCATACTGATGAACAAGTTGATTCTGAAGGCATCTCCATGGGCTATATCCTCCCTATAAAAATATACACGAGGAATACATAGAATATATGACATCCGCTGATGTACTTCATCGCCACGACATATACATATTCTTTGAATTCATATCAATCCTATGTGGCACTCTCGCGCCATATGGCTCCATTATTTGTAGCGGGAACTTCCAGAATCAATAGGTTGGTAATTCATGTAATAAATGATATCCTACCACTCGCTATCCTTCTCTTCTTCGAGAAGAGAAGAGGAACTTCACTTGACAATTGACGGGAGCTGGGTTTGAGGATTACACTTGGGGGTCCCCATTAGTTAACTAGACAGGATTCTAGGAATCTATTTTGGAGAACTTTTGAATCAGCTTGGGCTCTCACAAGGTTCAATCAGATCAACCCGTGAGAGGTTTATTGAATAAGGAGTTCAGCAAGGGATAGAAGATTGATAGAAGAACCTGGTCGAAGTCACTGTTGTGTTCAACTCCGTAGGTTCACTTGTTGGAAGGGATTGCTTTCTATCGTCTATCTTTCCTTGCCCGAAGTCATGTCACATGTGGGTCTTCGTGTAATTGCACCTTAGGACAATTTCGAAAAGCATTCACATTAACCGTCATGGTATTATGCAAGTCGATTTTTTAGGGTGAAGTTGATCACAGCTAATCTGATGGCTAGTTCTTAGTGGTGGACCACAAGTACCTTAGCCTTTTGTACCCTAGGTTCAAGTGGCTATGAAATTCATTGATTAGACATGCATATAGACAATCTAACCTTCTAATCTATGATACTAGACCTTCACGCAATGTCAAAAGGTTGGTTTAGTGAATCTGAAAAAGTGACGCTTTACTTGACAAGTGGACCTTAGTGACCCGATTATTCGGACCAACAAAAAGCTGAGTTTCCTTGCTTTCTTTCATTACAGTAATGGAAAAAATTTAAAGTCAAAGTAGCAGAATAGTAGCTCCATTATCCACCTTTAGAGACATTTTAGAAGAAGATTCCCCTTCACACATCTTCGTCGAGCAAGAAATAAGTGCTTTGTTGATTGAAGGTGATCTCTTTGCTACTTCTAGACATAGGATAGAGGATCACTTCTCATTCATAGTCTTCTTTGCATTTTATGCATCTTATCTTGTCTCGTGGATTCAGGGAGACGAGGAGCAAGAGTTTTCCCTTGAAAGTTGCTTTCTAGGAGGGAAGTGGACTTCATTCAATGGAATGCTTTGCTAGTTCGGCTCAAGGGGTCCAGTTTCTCGGTTTAGTGTGGAGGGAGGCACACTTTTTTGAGGGAGAGCTCTATGGAAACAGTGAACTCTGTGATTGCCACTTTAAAGAGGACATGTTTGGATTGAAGTAGTTCATTCAAGTCAAGCTTTTATCTACAAAACTTGCTTCTTTTCTTCTTTTGACAATAGATGATATGGAGATCCGCTTTGCTTGTCAATTATTGTTGTCATACCCCACTTGTCACCAGCATTTCCACTTGAATCAGACCAATATATGGAGAGAGTTTTCCTCTCTGATCATACCATAAAATCTATTTCACATCCTTATCTAAAAACTATTCTGAAATGTCCCCCCTCAACCCCTTGACCTGGCTAAACTAATTGAGCTGAGACTAACTTAGTCGTAGGGACACTTTTCTTGCTAATCAACTACCTGTCTGATTATGAATTAGTAGTCGAGAAATGAGAGTAGTTGATCACTCTGAGTTAGGGGTAGGGGGAGTGAGTGGAAGCTTCATTCAAAAGAGGATATTATAGATAAGTATTTCATTAAGCCTTAGAAATTCTTAGTTATCTTGGGTGGGAGGGAAAAACACCAACTTGACTTCGATCTATAATCTGTTATCTAATCAATCTGCCTTAAGGAGAGAGATTCTATGCCCCTATCTTATGAACTGATCGACCTTATGTGGAATAGGTCTTTAGTCTGAAAGTAGAATACCTTAAAAAGTGAGAGAATTTCTTGTTGCCTGGAATGAATTATTCCATTCCACTACTGATGAAGATTTCCCTTTGCTACAAAACCTTTGGGACAAAGAATCATACTAGTTCATCTCTTTTTTCTAAGTTAGGGCCATCAGGGGCCCCTATAGGGGAACTTCTAACTATGACTTAGTAACTAGTTGAAGATTCCCCCTTAGAATCCTATCTCTAGATCAAGTGCATTCCTGAGCCCTATAGTAATAGAGTATTTTTGCTAGGCACTCAATAAGGGGCAGGGTTGGGAAGGGGGCCTTTGAGGATCTATTGACTTGAGCTTGAGCATGGAGCTTGTCTTCTTGACAGACCTATTCTTTTTCTTTGAAAAACTTCGATTGTTCGGTTAATAGGTCCTGGTCACTACTAGTTAGTTTCACTATACTTGGATAGTCTTCATATATATCTTCCATATAGATTATCCGATTTCTTAGTTGGTGCTATTTCCAAAAGCCTGGATTTCTTCGACTTAGACAAATAGAAAGCAACAAGTGAATTGGTAGAAATTTCAGCAGTTGCAAGATTTCATGGTCAAAGTAGCGAGAGAGTCCCCGGTTAAACAAGGAAAGGCAAAGACTTTCCTACAACCAGGCCTACTTTGGTGATTTAGACTTTCTTAACATATCATTGGGACCTATCAATATTCCAGTAAGGAGAATACCAGTTTAAACTTGTAGTAAAGGGAGGTACGTATACTCAGAAAAGGGATCCAATTCTAGATTATGCTTGCAAAACTAAATGGGGACTACCTCACTCCACTTTTCTTTAGGTGCGATACATATTACATATGGCTAACGAGAAGAGGGCCCGACCCGATGCGATGTTGGAAAGATTGACTTCTTCGATGAGTTAGCTGTTCCCACCTATGAAAGCTGAAGGCTAAAGCCCTTGATTGTTAGAGAAGATAAGGAGGAGGGCAGAACCATGACATCCAGCAACAGCCCCTACATGTCGATGAAAAAATTGGATTTGAGAGGAACACCTGCTAGCTGATCAGAAAGATTTGGATTGAAAAGAGTTGCTGGTCAAACCGATTTGGATGAATGGAGTAGTAGTAATGGGTTGATGGTAAGTGAAAGGAAGCTTAAGGGCGAAGTCAAGGGAACAAGTGGAGGGGTGGTTTGGAGGTACTAGGATAATTAAAATGATGGTAAGGTTGTGGAAGGGTAGATCTCAGTTTCATATAGTTGTGAAGGTCATTTGAGCAAGCTAAACTCTTGAAAAGAACACAAAGTAGGTAGATTACTTATTTCAAGAGCAATAGTCAATAAAAAAACCTTAATTGTTATCCTTCATACTTGAGGTGAAAGATTAAAGAAGAATTCTTCACTCCAAAACAAAAATATGCTAAAGTAGGGTAGTCAGATTGTGGCAACATTTCAACTTTTCTCACAGTTCAAGCACAAAAGAAAAGAGAAGCAGATATAAAAAAAAGGGGGGGTTGGGTTGGGGCCCGGTCGTTTTTATTATCATTATTATGAATAGTAATTCTTCTACTACTTTTTTATGTGATCCTACCAATTCTAATGGTTTGTGCCTACCCGGTAGGGGAATAGTTAAGAGATTTTTGGATATCAAACTTGTGTCTATCAAATGAGAGGAAACAATGAAGCTGGGTGGCCATGTTACTATTGCTAAAGGTTCACGAGGGAATTTTAATCAAAGTTTCTTATACCTAGGCACGTTGTCTAGGACTATCTTTGTTGGCTAGTTTGGGTTTCTTTGGGGTGACTTTAACCTTATCTTACCAAAAGTGCAAGGGCAGGTTCTTTTCTTTTGAGATAAATATTAGCTAGAAACACTAAAAATTTCATGAAAAGTAGAATCACTAGGCCTTTCCAACCTGCTTTTGAAGAGCTAGGCACACCACAAAGAGAGCTAAGCAATGAAAGCAAAAGAAGGAGATCCCCAACCTCGACTCAAGCAAACAACTCAGTCGGGTAGGCGGGCCAACTTGAATCCACAGGGCTAATAGCTTCAATGGAACAGGACATGGTCTCGGGTTTGGGCACAATATAGGGAACTTCTTTTTGAAGAGGTGCCCTAGCACTTTCATATTGATAAAAGAGTCAGCTTCTGGGATGTACCTCACTCAGGATTAGGGGACATTGACTATGAAAATCAACGAAGATGACGATGTGATTCTTGCTTAAAGAACTAACCGAACGAATGATCGATATGAGAAGTCGAGAAAGAAAGCCCACATATTTATACCAGGGTTTGGCTAAGCTGTGCCTTAGGCAAATACAGAACTTGATGCAAGACAAGGTCTATAATATAGAATATGAACTCACTAGCCAAAAGTCGATTCCATAAGCATCAGAACCGAGGGTCAAGTCACCTTATAGGGAACCCAGGGCCCCCCTCTGAGGAGCTTTGTTAAGAAAAAGAAAAAAGGAAGAAGACACGGGATTGGGAGTATGTCATTATTTAATTGAGGTCTAAGGAATCCCTTTCTTCTCGACCAAAGATCCCACTGGGATTGCTCTTATCCTCACAGGATGAACATCCTAACCTCTCAAAGACAACCAATGACAAAGTCTTCCAAGGTTTCTCAAGAGGAGCTTAAAAGTGCAGACAACCACCTCCACGCACAGAGGCAGGAAGGACGAGATGCTGAGAGAAAAACTCAAAGAGGCCCTTTATAAACAAGGGAAGCCCTGAAGTGGATGTATCTGCAAAAGGCACAGGGTATTAGCATAGAGGGCTCCTCCATGAATTATGTTGAAGTTGGGTTAAGGCACGAAGAGTTACCTCCAACAGGTACCCTACCAAAGGAAATCCTAGGTTCACCATGGAGGTGAAGTCCCCAGAGGATTTTGACTGGTGGAGATGGTTCATCATCTATCGAGATGAATGGGGTGGACAAAAGGGCCCTTGACTCGATGACTTCTGGAGAGCAAGGAGAAGTGAGAGAAAAAGAGAAAACTTCTTCCACCCTTCTTGGGTTTGTTGTTCGAACGTAGTCAGAGATGATGTCATCAATCATCGACCTTGAGCTGCTTCTCGGGCCATGATGGGTCTGTGACCTTTGGGTTGATACAAATCAATTAGCCAACTAAAGAGAATGAGCCAAGAAGTTCCCCAAAAAAGATCCCCAAAGGTCTTTCCCCTGAAGGAGGCCCTACCCCCGATCATCAATAGTACCCCTACTGGGGCCCCACTTGAGAAGGCTAAAAGCTCAACCTTGTAGTTGAAACTCTATAAGGAATTCTCGTCCTTGTCAATCTTCAATTTGTTCTTTCCTTCAATTGTTTCAAAGACAAAGGGTTATAGAACCATTTCCTACGCTCTATGCTTTTAATCGTAGATTTTTCAGGGAATCGTGATATCTTTCTAAGGGATTGCAAGTCTATTCATTTGTTCTAATTTGTAGTGTACAATTGCATGGAATGTAGGTAGTGGTCATGATCTGTTTGATAGAATAAATCGTCGCATCAACCTTCGTTCTTTTTGAAAGATATTCAATCAATCAGAATGGAGATCAAGAGCCCAGGAACTATTCCCTTCAATCTTATTGATGATAATTGGTGGTACTGATGATAATTGGACACCGCTATAAATGAAAGTTGTCGAATTGGCCTATTTATTGCACGTACCAATTGAATGGTATAAAGAAGTGAATTGAAGTGAAATGAATTGAAGAATCAATCTAAGTGTGTGGGAAAAAACTTTTGAATTTCCTTTTTTAAGACAACTGAAGCTTCTTCAAAAAGTGGGGGGGTACATTTTAAACTTTCATTTCAGCAAAAGATTCTTAGGCTATATTCTATTTTGTTTCAATGAGGACTCGAACAATCCGTTTGAAGTAATAAATCTTGTTCAGATTTCAAGATGAACACTATAAAACCCTTTCATTTTGTTGTTTTTTTTCATTCTATATATGTGAAGTCAATTTGGAATGAATTTGTTTCTTTTGTCAATTCTATCTAAATCTTAGATTTCTATACAAGTTCTAGAACAAGGTGTTATAATTCAAAGAAGAACAACGTATCAGTATTTACTATTTTAGTTTTTGTGTTAGAATTGAGTCTTTGAATCTAGAATAGAACCATAAAAGAAGGTACCTTTTCCATAGAAGAAAAGAACACATCAGCTTTTCTCCCAAATCTTGTGCCTATACTGTTCTGGCTCTGGTTAATTTCTCTCACTTAACAAAGCACTAGAAACTTGGATTCTTTGTTGGTCTAATACCAGGCAATTTGAAATCCTTTTGAATGATATTGAAGAGGAAATTGTTCTAGAAAAATGGATGGCATTCGAAGAACTCTTCTTGTTGGACAAGATCATAAAGGACTACTCGGAGACAGATACAAAGGCTTCGTATAAAAATGCACAATGAAATGATACAACTAGTCGAAAGACACAATGAATCTCATTTCCATATCATTTTGCATTTCTCTACCTGTCTAATCTATTTCAATATTGTCACAGGAATTTCCATATAACTTCAATGACACAATCAAAGCTTTTTTATTCTTTTCATTGCTGATTTATGTTTTGGATTTCACTCGACCCATGGTTGGGATCTAATGATTCATTCAATCTGCAATTATTTTTTATTTGCTCAAAAGGAGCAAATAATATCTCTTCTTGTTTCCATTTTTTGAGTGATTATATATGTAATTGAGAAATATGGGATCATCCATTTTGGAAATCGTGTATCTCCATCGCTTGTCAAAATTTATCATTCAATGAATGAATGAAGAATTCATCAGATCTCTCGATATCAATCCAATTAGATTCTTTTTTTGTGTATAAAGAAATTATTTTTCATCTAACTTATTCTTTATACTTCTTATACTTCTACATTTTCGGTTCAAGGTCTTCATAATGTGTTGCAATTACAGTCAAATTAAAATTATTTTTAGTACAATCAATACAATGGCCAATTTGTCAATAGGGAATTCTATCAGCTTCCTATCCAATTTCTTGTAAAAATTTAAAGATCAATGATTGGACATTGAAAAAATGAAAGACTTTTTCTTGTGTAAACAAATAGATGACTCAATCCATCTCTATATTGATCATTATATATGTAATATCTTGAGAATCTATTTGAAATGCATATCCCATTTTAGCACTACAGGGTTACAAAAATCCCCGAGAAGCAACTGGTTGAATTGTATATGCCAATTGTCATTTAGCTAATAAGCTAGTGGAGATTGAAGTTCCATAAGTTGTACTTCTTGATACTATATTTGAAGCAATTTTTCATATTCCTTATGATATCCAATCGAGAAAAAACTTGCTAATGGCAAAAAAGGATCTTTGAATGTACGAGCTGTCCTTATTATAACCGAGCGATTCGAATTAGCCCCTACCCCCGCCCCTCGAGAAGCAACTAGTTGAATTGTATGTGCCAAATGCCATTTAGCTAACAACCTAGTGGTTATTGAAGCTCCACAAGCTGTACATCTTGATATTGTATTTGAAGAGATTTTTCGTATTCCTTGTGATATGCAATTGAAAAAAAACTTGCTAATGGTAAAAAAGAATCTTAAAATGTAGGAGCTATCCTTATTATACTCGAGCGATTCGAATTAGACCCCTACGTCTGCCCCCCCACCCGATCGTATTTCTCTGAAAAAGAAAGAAATGTTGGTCAATCTTTCTTTTTAGTGTTATCATCCTAACCACGAAAATCATGTTATGATAGGTCCTATTCCTGTTAAGAAATATGGTGAAATTGTTTTCGCCATTCTTTCGCCTGACCCTACTATGAAAGAAGATGCTCACATATGAAAATATCCCATATATGTAGGCAAGAATAGAGGAAGGGGTCAGATTTATCTTGATGGTAGCAAGAGTAACGATACAATTTCTAATGCTACATCAGCCGGTTTCATGAGTCGAAGAGTATGTCCAGAAAAAGGAGGATATGAAATAACCATAGTGGATGCAGAAAATGGGCATGAGGTGGTATATGTTGGTACAAGTGAAAAGTGTTGAATTCTTGTCAATCGATAGAATTATATATGATTTCAAACAACCAAAAACTCTAAACAATTCAGTAATCCTTGTGCCGAATTCTTGTCGATCGGTAGATATAGTGTTACATGTAGAAAAAAAGTCAATCAGGATAATTGCAGGGATCAAGTTCATGAGTGAGAGCAGGCATATCAGCCGTGAGGTTATGAGGAAGTTTGTATTACTAAGTCATGTTTACAAAATAGCAAGGATTCACACACTAGTATAATTCCACTTTGTTTCAAGTGTTTGGCAAGCAAGGGAGGAGCACTCTGGAAAGCTGATTAGTTATAAGACCTTCACATGGAAGAAGTTCCCTAAAGGTCTTTCCCTATAGGAGCCCCTGCCCTGTCCAAAAGTCACTCATGAATTTGACATCTCTCCCAAACACTATGGTCTTTGGTAAGCCATGATGCTTCACTATTCTCTTATCTCATTCAAGAAATTAGTGCCGAGAAGAGAAGCATCACTTACTTTCTGACATGCAGTTAGATGGATCATCTTTGAAAATCTATCAACAACAACCATTATATTATCGATTGCCTTGGCTATGTAGGGTAAGCCAAACACAAAGTACTGACATCTTCCAGCATCTTCAGGGGAATTGGCAGAGGTGTGTATATGTTGGTGTTTTGCTTTCCTTTCCTCCCTTCGCTATTTGACAAGCAAACATCTCCCTACATCTTTGCTTTGGTTACATCTCTCTTGATATAAGGCCAACAGAAATGGTTTTCCACCTTGGTAATCAGTCTAAAGAAAGAAGAAATCGATAGGATTTCCCAAATCCTTCATTCAAAGAATGTGAAATCAAAGTAGACTCAGATAGAGCAAGATGTTGGTTCCAATCCAAATCATATTCGTCGTGAACACATTACTTAGAGTATGAAACATCGATGTAAAAGATTGAGGGATAAGTGATTCCTAGGTATGTCTTCCATACTTTTTGGTGTGATTGCTTACTATTCTGGTGTGCGAGATTCTTTTCAAGTGCTTGGGCTATAGTACACAAAAAAGTCACCCCAGAGTGGGGCCCCCCAGGAGGGGAGGCCCCAGTCACCTTTGTTCTTTTCATGTATCAAAGCTCAGTTGGACCAATGGGAATTAACTCAACAACTGATCGTTAGATCACCCATCAAACCTTAGCTACTTTCCTATAAGACTGAACAAGAGACTAATAAAGACCTGCTTGAGCAGTGGCTACATGACAGTAAGCTGATTCCAAGTTTGTAACTTAAGTATGCATTGACGATGAAAAGTTGACATTGTCAGGATCCATCTCACCAGGTAAATGATCCGAGGAAGGAAGAAAGAAGCGAAGAGCAAAGTTCAAAAGTGGACTACGACTCAAGGAATTCATGCTTCAATGGCCAAAGCATAGATATAGATCTAATATATCCCACTTCATTTATAGTAGGGGGTCCATAACTTCCGACTCTGAAAGCTCCACTGAGGTCATGTACAACAAACTGAACCACACAAGTAGGTCTGCACTACCTACAATAATAAACTGAGAAGAGAGTCTTGTTGCTTTTCCCATTACTAGTAGAAGTTGTAGTTCTTTGGGCCCCTTTCTTGTCTTTCCCTACTTTTAGATCAAGCTTTGCTTTGGCTTGATTTCATCTAGAATTTCCCAAGCCCATTAAAACGACTTCTATCAAATAGGATTCATCGTTTTGATGGCTTTTTCACATCTCACAAGAGGGAAAAGTAACCACCAAAAAATGAGGGGCCCCATCCTATTTGTATCAAAAATTTAGCTTAATTTCATATTACATATCTTGTTGCACTTTCTAGAGCTTTCTCCCAAGATCAATGAATAGTTAGGTGTGTTACATGCTCATATCCACATTGCAAAGTGATCATGCAAATCCAATCTAATTCTAATCTAATCAAAATGAAATATAGACATACAAAAAATACAAAGCATTGGTAGCAGCCTTTTGACTTCATTAAGCCCAACCATCACATCAAGAGAAGTAAATGAAAAAAGTGAACTCCTAGGAGGCTTGTCTCCTTGATATCATTTTGTATTGTAATTCTTCCAATTCAAAGATGGAATTCAAAAAATAGATAGAGGATGAAAACGAACCTATAAAGTAGTTCGATTCTGTTTCTTTGTAGCTCTTAGATTGCATATGAGCCAAGGCCTAGGCAAGGTTGCCAAGAAACCTTTTTGAGATTCAGAGATGCTCAAGTTCTAACTGCCTATATATTTCCAATTGACAAGAACCCCTCATTTTGGATTTGGGGTAACCACTTCCCGATCATCATCATCCTCATGGAGGTCAAAGTCCTCCTGTCTAGATTTTCATCTGGGCTATTGATGGCTACCAACCCCAACACTCTATTTCTTTTGAGTCATCAGGGATGACCGAATCTTTGGAGTCCAGATGATTAATCTCTTTGGCGAGTATGGAGGAGGCTGGTGTCGTGCTCCAAACCTTATATACACTATGTTGGTAGTCATTTGTGTTATGAGCGAATCTCGATCTATATTGTTGGCCTATTTGATTTAAGCTGATGCAATGGTACCAAAAAAGGGTAATCAAAGCAAGAAATAGCTATCTAGCTTCTACAATCCAAAAATTCTTGTTAGCTTGCTTGATAAGGCTCTCCGAGCAGTATGGCAGGACATGGATCAATCATGAATGAGAATGGACTTCTCCGTAGTGTTGTACATAATATATAGGAGTCACAGTTCCTCTTTTCGACTAGACAAAAGGAATGTGAACTCCATTCTTGGGCTTGGCTTGACGCGAGGCCCACTATGGGAAAAAGTCCTCTGGGGTGATTCAGAATTTATAAGGATGGGTAAGATAGAGAGGTGAGGTTACTAGCTTAGTCATTTCTTTAATCAAAAAGCTTGGCTAAGTGCCCTATCTGCCTTGTAGGGGGCAGGGCCAATTAAAAGTGAGTTATGCTTTTGTTTCTTTGTTAAAGAGCTTTTCGTAGTGAGATCATGATCGCCTACTAGTGGAGAAAGCTGACCACAAGATAGAGCCAACCGCTCTCTCGTTTGTCCACTTGTGTACCCGAGCATTGTCATGTGAATGGTGTTATTCTATAGATCAAAGAATTGAATCTATAAGATAGTAAAAGTAGTAATAAAGAGAACTAAAGGATAGAGAGAGTATGTTTTCATGGCACTCAAACTGAAAGAACCACGGGACGAACATAGCTCCCAAGCATACCAATGAAAATGATCGGAATGATCGGTGTGTGCTTCTCTTATTCAATCTTTTGAGTGATTGGGAGGTTAAGGAGATCATATTGACTCATGTACTTGAGAGGAAGCCAAGCCAAGAGGAAGTTGGCCTATGTGGAGAGGGACCTTGAGGTGATAAGACCACTTTTTGTAGCAAAAAGAATCCACTCATTTATCTAATAAGGAGAAGGGAGGGTCGTGGAAGGGAATCCCATTTTGATTGACTCAAGTCATAGGGGTGAGTATCCTCAGTGGAGGGGCAAAGTAGGTTTCAGGCTTGAACCATTTCATGTCCAAATGCTTTCAAGCAAGTAGCTTTCCTTTTTGCTAAAAAACAGATAAGCAGATGAGTGTCGATTCCCTGATTGAGAATTGAGAACAAAAAGGTGGAACATGGATCTATATGGTGAGAAGAAAATCTAGGGTTTCTTAATTAGACAACTCACATTTTGCAGAAGGGATAGGCGAGCTTTCAAAGGCATAAATCGCTCTATTTGACCTGTTCATAAGGTACCCTTTTTTGTCTTTCAGACGTTCCCCTAAAGGCCCATAGGAGAAGTGGGATCAGGATAGAAGGGCTTGATCAAATACTAGTCTTTAGTGAAGGAGTGCAGCTACTAGTAATAACAATGCACCAACAATTCTATAAGGCCAAACTAAGAAAATCAACAAAAATAAGTGCCCTCGATCCCAGACCAGGCGACAAATTGATTGAGGTGCAGAGCGATCCTCGCCCAAGTGATATAGCAACCCATCTCTCATTCTCTGTGCTCACTCTAATTGCTAAGAAAGCATGCGAACTAACCCCCTCTTGAGTTTGCCAATTGGGGCCCCCTCTGGGGATCATTAGCATACACTTTCCTTACATATTATGTTTTTTGCAGAAGGAAACTAACGTCAATGGATTGAAAAAATAAAAAACAAACAAACCCAAAAGAGTACGAGGTCACAAAGGTACTCGCGCACCTTGTTCTATTTGACTATTTCTTATAATAGAATCTGCTATTTATATTATTGATATCATATTATAGTATCATAAAGAAGTTCCCAAAAATCAATACCCCAGAGGGGACCCCATGCCAACTCGCTTGGTTTGTTTTGTTGAACAAAATTGGCTGTGGAGATACGAGTAATCTTCATCGAATCAATGCAAAATTCTTTTTTGCTCCATTTCAGCCAATGGTTGATGGAGCCTTCTGGAAGCATGACATAGCAGTTGAACGCACTTTCTTTTACCATACTAAAGAACAAGCTGATTCTGAAGTCATCTTCATGGGCTATATCCTCCCTATGAAAATATACTTGAGGAATACATAGAATATTTAATATCCGCTGATCTACTTCATCACCATGACTTATACGTATTCTTTGAATGCGTATCAATCCTATGTGGCACTCTCAAATCATATGGCTCCATTCTTTGTAGCAGGAACTTCTTGAATCAATTGGTCGGTAATTCATGTAATACATGATATCCTACCACTCGCCATCCTTCTCCTCTTCGAGAAGAGAATGGGAACTTCACTTAACAATTGAGGGGAGCCAGGTTTGAGGATTACACTTGGGGGCCCCCCTACTTAACTAGACAGGATTTTGGGAATCTTTTCTAGAGAACTTTTGAATCAAGTTGGGCTCTCACAGGATTCAATCAGATCAACTTGTGATGGTAATGTTTTGTTTAAGGATGGGGGCATTTATGTGATTGGCCACATCCAGCCTCCCGCATCTAAGGGGTATATGTATATTATGGCTACAGTAGATTCTTTTTCAAGTGGGCAGAGGCCACACCATTGAAATGAGTAAAGGGAAATGATGTGGATCAAAAATCATCTAATCTATCAGTTCGAAGTCCTGCTCACTTGATATCCGATAATGGAATGGAACACCATTGAAAAATCAACAAATAGATCAACTTTGTAGAAAGTTTCAGATGCAACATTGTTTCTCGATACCTTTCAATGCTACGGCAAATTGGCATGAAGAGGTTGTCAGTCAATAAGACACTATGTAAGCTTCTCATTCCAATCACCCTTATTCTTAGAAATGATCTTCATGAGAAACTTCTCGAAGAACCACGGGCGTAGTACATGCCTTATGCCTTGACATTGGTTGAAAAGTAGTCCTTTTACTGGAAGTCACAATCTCCACCGTTAGAGTGGCAATTCAGGAAGGCTTTATAAAGGACCAAAGAGTGCAACTTATACTCCAAGTGCTAGATGATCTGGAAAAGAAATGACTGAGTTCTTCACAAAGGCTTAAAATTTACTAGGCAAGTGTATCAAGTGCTTTCGATCAAAGGATTCAGAGATGATCTTTCAAATTGGGAGACCTAGTGCTAGTCATAATCATGCTTATGAATGTGAATGCTACACATTCAAGCATTAGTGGGAAGGACCTTTCCTGATTTAGTAGGTGTCTTCTACTTAAGAAAAGAAGTGTCCCCTGAATGCAACTATGTTCTCACACAAATTCATGCTCAATATTCGAAGTGGTATTACTCAGTTCAGGGACAGTCCCATCCCGCTACACTTATTTCATTGTATGGGAAGGAAGTCTGTTTCATTACTGCCTTGACACAGGCAAAACCTGGCCTCAGAGCCAAGACTGAATCCCATGACCTATTCAAGTTTGGCAGAGTAAACTCTCATTAGAATTTTCAAACTAAGAGCAGGCAACACACCAATCTCATCAATGCTAGAAACTAGTTTCATCACCACCTTCAAGTTCCTTGCCCACCAATCTCATCAATGCTAGAAACTTGTTTCATCAAGGGGCTCCTCTTGGAACTATATTAATATCAACAATTGCTACAAGGGTTCGTAGGTACTCTTCATAGAAATTGAATGGGTAGAAACATGTAAAGTGTTGTATCAATTCACAGATGAAAATGGAAAATATGCAAATATGTTAGTAATTATCAAAGCCTACACAATTCTTACTAAAAAAGAAATAGAGGTTACCAACATTATGGGCCTCAAAAATGATAGGATGATGACACAGCTTGGCAAAGATATCCTCACTCCCAATGTCATCACTGCCATAACTACAACTCTACATTTATGCAAGGCAATGTGAAGATCTGATGTAGAGGTAGCAGTCCTAGCAAGGTCTTCTCTAGAAGCTGTCCTCTTGGACTCTAATGATTCAACACAAAGGCGTGCCTCTGCAAGCTCGTGCACAGCCAACATAAGCTCTCCCTCAATTATGTTCATCGTCTTCACACAATATGAGACGCTGAACAACTTGCTGTTTGGAGCTCCTCCTTAGCATGTGTCACGATCCTACAGTAGGCTGCCATACCAATGTCGCATCAACCTCTCCATGTAGTTATTTAGGTCACCAAGCTCATCAGATAGGTCACCTAGTAATGTTGACACTTTGGTGATTGTCCTCCTAGCCTTGGTCATGAAAGCAAGAACATGGAGGGGGGCAATGAGTCCCTATTGCTTATCAGCTTTTTTACTATTCACTGTAAGACCTGAGAGACATATAGACAAGCACTGGGTAAAAACTCAGAGATGCAAGTCTCCAATGTGATTCTTACTCAATGTTATTAAACGAAATAAGATAAGAAAATAAAGTACTAACTTAATATATTAATCTAGAACTACAGTTTTCAGGGAGGAAGCATTGTAGCAATATGGATGGCAACCTACCTAGAACTTGTTTGGTGCTCAAAAGTCAAAACCCCCATCCCTTCCACCCCTGTCATGAAACATTAAAAATCTTATTGACTGAAAAGCATTGGATGGGTGAATGATAGGAATTGAAGCTATGCATGGTTGATTCACCATCCACTTTTTTATCCAATTGGCTACATTCGCTCCTACCCCCACTAACTAGTTTCAGTCTCTATCTATGATCAGACTTTTTCTGAACCCTCCCTATGTCTGCTATCAAAGATCAACTTTTCCGATCATTGTTGCACATCTTTTGGAATTACAAAAAGCAAAGCTTCTACTTGCTTTTTGAAGCTTCTAGCAAACCTTCAAACAAAGAGGTGGGGTTGTTCACTTCATGAATTGGAGACCACTTCTCTAATGTTCAGAATCATGATCCTTAGAAGGGAGCCGCATGGGGTATTATGTAATAATGACACTACTCTACTATCAAATGAAACATATGAAATGAAGGGAACTAGAAGGAGTTGCCATTACCATTCAATGAATGTGACCTTGGGTTGGGGCACCAATCATGTCAAAGCGTTCTACAGAGCAAATTACATCAATTGGTTCTAAGTCGTCGAGTGATCCAGAAAAGGTCGTTAAACAAAGTGTTGAAGGAACACAACCTACTAAATGTGTTTTGGGGTCCACGGGTTAAGAAGTTTACGAGATGGCTCAGTCATAGTCGAATCGATTAAAGTTGCAGAAAGTGAATCGGCCTTCAAGGGATTGTGAATTCATAATCGAATGTCCTTTTTTTGATGTTTTTGATTCCTATCTTTTGCTGCCAAAGCAAAGGGGATGAGTAGGGAAGAGAAATGGCACGAATGGTATAAAAAGAAATTTTTCTTAAATTCCTTAGAATGATTCTTTGCACTAGTCCAAAGAGAGTTTAGTTTGGGAGGGTGTTAGCTCAGTGACTGAGGAGGAAGAAGAAGAAGTGGAAGATGAGGAAGAAGAGGAAAAAGAAGAAGAAAATGATGACGAAGAAGAAGAAGAAGAAGAGGAAGACGAAGGAGAATAAGAATAACAAGAAGAATAGGAGAAATAAAAGGAGAAGAATAGAAGAAGAAAAAAAGTAGAAGAGTAAGAAGAAGAAGAAGAGAAGAAGAAGAAGAAGAAGAAGAAGAAGAAGAAGAAATAGAATTAGAAAAAGAAGAAGAAAAAGAAGAAGAAGAACAAGAAGAAGAAGAGGAAGAAAAAGATGAAGAACAAGATGAAGAAGGAGAAGAAGAAGAAGAAGAAGAGGAAGAAGAAGAATAAGAAGAAGAAGAAGAAGAAGAAGAAGAAAAAGAAGAAGAAGAAGAAAAAGAAGTAGAAGAAGTGAAAAAGAAGAAGAGGAGTAGGAAGAAGAAGAAGAAGGAGAAGAGGAAGATGAGGAAGAAGAGGAGGAAGAAAAAAAGGTGATGCCAAAGAAGAAGAAGAAGAAGATGATGAAGAAAAAGAAGAATAGGAAGAACAGAGAAGAAGCGGAACAAAAAGACGAAGAGCAAGAAGATACGAATTAGAGATTTAGGGTTAGGGATTAGGGTTTAGGGATTAATTGTGGAGAGATTTGGAATAAGTGATTAGAGAAAATGGATTTTAGATTGGGGTGAGTGAGATTAGGGAATAGGGATTAAGTATTAGAGATTAAGGCTTAGGGAGGGAGTAATTAGATATTAGTAATCAGGAATTATGGATTAGGACTTAGTGAATTGGGATTAAGAATTAGGGATTAGGTGTTATTTTTTAATAATGAAGGATTAAGGTGTAGAGATTAGGGAATAAGGAATAGGGATTAGGTATTAGGATTTTTAGATTAGAGATTACACATTTGGCATAAGAGATTAGGTATTAAAGATTAAGGATTTGATATGGGGCAGGGATTTGGGTTTAGTGAAAAGGAAGAGGAAGAAGTAAAGAAGAAGAAAAAGAAAAAGAAGAAGAAGAAGAAGAAGAAGAAGAGGAATTGAAGAAGAAGAAGAAAAAGAAGTAGAAGAAGAAGAAAAAGAAGAAAGAGAAGAAAAAGAAGAAGAAGAAGAAGAAGAAGAAGAAGAAAAATATTTAGAAGAAGGAGAAGAAGAAGTAGATGAAGAAGAACAAGAAAAACAAGAAGAAGAAAAAGAAGAAGAGGAAGAAGGAGAAGAAGAAGAAGAGTTGGAAGAAGAAGAAGAAGAACACTACGAAGAAGAAGAAGAAGAAGAAGAAGAAGAAGAGAAGAAGAAGCAGAAGAAAAAGAAGAAGAAGAAAAAGAAAAAGAAGATGAAGAAGATGTAAGAGAAGAAGAAGCAGAAGAAGAAAAAGAAGAAGAAAAGGAAGAATAAGAAGAAGAAGAAGAAGAAGAAAAAAAAGAAGAAGGGTAAGAAGAAGAAGAACAAGAAGTAGAAGAAGAAGAAGTGGAGGAGGAAGAAGAAGAAGAAAAGGAAGAAGAAGAAGAAGAAGAGGAAGAAGAAGATGAGAAAGAAGAAGACCAAGAAAAAGAAGAGGAAGAAGAAGGCAAAGATGGAAAAGAGGAAGATGAAGAAGTGGAACAAGTAGAAGCAGAGGAAAAAGAAGAGGATGAAGAAGTATAAGAAGCAGCATAAGAAGAAGAGGAAGAAGAGAAAGAATAGAAAGATGATGATGAAGAAGAAGAACAAGTGGAAGTAGAAGAGGAGAAAGAAGACGAAGAAGAGGAAGAAGAAGAAGAAGAAGAAGAAGAAGAAGAAGAAGAAGAGGAAGAAGAAGAAGAAAAAGAAGAAGGAGAAGAAGGAGAAGAAGAAGAACAATAAGAAGAAGAAGGAGAAGAAGAAGAAGAAGAAGAAGAGAAAGAAGAAGAAGATGAAGTGGAAGAAGAAGAAAAAGATGGGGAAGAAGAAGAACAAGAAGAAGAAAAAGAAGAAGAATAAAAGGAAGAAAAAGAAAAATAAGAAGAAGAAGAAGAATAAGAAGAGGAAAAGAGGAAGAAAAGGAAAAAAGAAGAAGTCCAAGAAGAAGAAGAGGAAGAAGAATAAGAAAAAGTTGAAGAGGAAAAAGAAGATGAAGAAGAGGAAGAAGACGAAGATGGTGAAGAGAAGAATTATCGGAAGAAGAAGAAGTGGAAGAAGAAGTACAAGAAGAAGTAGTAGAAAAAGAAAAAGAAGAAGAAGAAAAAGAAGAAGAAGAAAAAGAAGAAGAAGAAAAAGAAGAAGAAAAAGAAGAAGTAGAAGAAGAAGGCAAAAGAAGATAAGAAGAAGAAAAAAAAGAAGAAGAAAATGATGATGAAGAGGAAGAAGAAAGATGAAGAAAGAAAGAAAAAGATAGAAAAAACATGAAAGATGAAGAAAGAAGAAGAAAGAAGATGAAAGAAGAAAGAAGAAAGAAGAAGAAAGAAGAAGAAAGAAGAAGGAAGAAGGAAAATGGAAGAAGGAAGAAAGAAGAAAGTAGAATAAAAAAGAAAAAAGGATTAAGGCAAAGGAAGAAGAAAGGAGGATGGAGGAAGGAGGAAGGAGGAAGGAAGTGCAAAATAGAAAGAACAAAAAAGAAAAAAGAAAGAAGAAAGAATAAAGAAAACTGAAGATGGAGAAGAAGAAGAAAGAGATGAAGAAGAAGATGAAGAAGAAGAAGAAGAAGAAGAAGAAGAAGAATGAATGAATAACAAAAAGAAGAGAAAAAAAGAGGAATTAGAGACAAAGCAAGAAAGAATAAGAAATAAGAAGAAAGAAGTAGAAAGAAGAAGAAAGAATAAAGAAGAAAGAAGAAAGAAGAAAAAAGAAGGAAGAAAGAAGTAAGAAGTAGGAAGAAGGAACAAGGAAGAAGCAAGAACGAGGAAAGAAGAAGTAAGATTTAAGAAGAAAGAAGGTAAAAGGAAGAAGGGAGAAGGAGGAAAGGGGAAGGAAGAAACAAAAAGGAAGATTAAAAAAGTAAGAAGAAATAAAAAAGGATAGGGAGAAGGAGAAGGAGAATGAGAAGGAGGAGTGGGTGGAGGAGGAGGAGAAGAAGAGGGTGAAGGTGAAGGAGAAGGACAAGTAGGAGGAGGAGGAGAAGGAAGAGGAAGAGGAGGAGGAGGAAGAGAAAGAAGAGGAGAAGGCGAAGGAAATGCAAAAGGTGTAGGCATAATGAGAAGAAGAAAGAGAGCATGGAGAAGGAGAAGAAGAAGGAGAACGAGAAGGAGGAGGAGAAGAAAGAAAAGGAGAAGGAGAAGTCGAAGAAAAAAAGTAGTAAAAGAAGAAGAAGAAGAAGAAGAAAAAGATTTGGAAGAAGAAGAGGAAGTAAAAGAGGACGAAAAATATAAAAAAATGAAGAACTATGATAGAGGAAGGAAGGAGGAAGAAGGAAGATGAAAGAGGTATGAATGATGAATGAATGAAGAAGAAGAAAGAGGAAGAAGATGAAGAAAAAGATAAAGAAGAGGAAGAAGAAGAAGAAATGGAAGAAGGGGAAGAGGAAGAGGAAGAGGAAGAGGAAAAAGGGAGATCGAAGAAGGTAAAAGGAAGAAGGAAGATAGAAGGAAGAAGCAAGAAGGAAGAACGAAGGAAGAAGAAATAAGAAAGGAGAAAGAAGAAATAAGAGAGGAGAAAGAAGAACAAGAAGAAATAAAAAATAAGAAGAACAAGAAAGAGTAGGGGAAGCAAAAGGTCAAGGTGGAAATGGAGTAGAGATGAAGGTGAAGGAGAAGGAAAAGTAGGTGGAGAAGCAGAAGAAGAATGAGAAGAAGAAGAAGAAGAGAGAAAGAAGTGGAAGAAGATGTAGAAGAGGAAGAACACCAATAAGAACAAGTACAAGAAGGAGGAGAAGAAGTCGTATAAGAAGAAGAGGAAGAAGTAGAAGATGATGATGATGAAAAAGAAGAAGAATTAGCTGAAGAAGAAGTTGAAATAGTGAAAAAGAGGGAAGAATTAGAAGAATATGATGAAGTAGAAGAATAAAAAGAAGGAGAAGCATAAGAAGAAGAAGAAGAAGAAGAAGAGGTAGATCAGAAGAAGAAGAAAAAGAAGAAGAAAAGAAGAACAGGAAGAAGAAGAGGATGATGAGAAAAAGATAAAGAGGAGGAAGAAGGAGAAGAAGAAGAAGTGGAATAAGAAAAAGAAGAGAAGAAGAAGACGAAGAAGAAGAAGAGGAAGAAGAAGAAGAAGATGATGAAGAAGTAGAAGAAGAAGAAGAAGAAGAAGAAGAAGAAGAAAAAGAAAAAGAAGAAGTGGGAAGAAGAAGAAAAAGAAGAAGAAAAATGAAGAGGAGGAAGAAGAAGAAGAATAGAAAGAAGTAAAAGAATAAGTAGATAAAGATGTAGAAGAAGTAGTAGAAGAAAAAGAAGAAGAAGAAGTGGAAGAAGCAGAAAAGAAGAAGAAATGAAGAGGAGGAGGAAGAAGAAGAAGAATAAAAAGAAGTAGAAGAAGAAGTTGATAAAGATGTAGAAGTAGTAGAAGATGAAGAAGAAAAAGAAGAAGAAGAAGTGGAAGAAGAAGAAGTGGAAGAGAAGAAGAAAGAAGAAGAAAATGAAGAGGAGGAGGAAGAAGAAGAAGAATAAAAAGAAGAAGAAGAAGAAGAAGTAGATAAAGAAGTAGAAGTAGTAGTAGGAGAAGAAGAAGAAGAAGATGAAGAAGTGAAAGAAGAAGAAGAAGAACTGGAAGGAGAAGGAGAAGAAGAAGAAAAGGAAGAAGAAGAAGAAGAAGAAGAAGAGGTGGAGGAAGAAGAAGAAGAATAATAAGAAAAAGTAGAAGACGAAGGGGCAGGAGAGGAAGAGATGATGATGATGAAGAAGACAAAGAGGTAGAAGAAGAAATAGAATAGGAAGAAGAAGAGGAAGAAAAAAGGTGAAGGAGAATAAAGAAAAAGGAAGAAGTAAGAAGGGAGAACGAAGAAGGAAGAAGGAAAAAGTAAAAAGGAAGAAGTAAGAAGGAAGTAGAAGGATGAAAAAAAGGGAAAAGGAAGAAGAAGAAGAAGAAGAAGAAAAAGAAGAAGATGAAGAAAAAGGCTATGAAGAAGTAGACGAAGAAGCGGAAGAAGAAGAGGAGGAAGTGGAAGAAGAAGAAGAAGAAGAAGAGAAGAAGATGAAGAAGAAAAATAATAAGAAGAAAATGTAGGGTGAGAGAATGGAAAAACAAAAAGGAGAAGAAGACGAAAAACAAGAAGAAAAAGAATAAGAAGATGAGTAAGAAGAAGAGAAAAAAGTTGAAGAAGAAGAAGTGGAAGAACAAAAAGAAGGAGAAGAAGAAGAAGAAAAAGAAGAAGAACTAGAAGAGGTACAAGAAGAAGAAGAACAAGAAGAAAAAGTAGATGAAAAAGAAGTAGAAGAAGAAAAAGAAGAAGAATAAGAAGAAGTAGGAGAAGAAGAAGATGAAAATGAATTGAAAGAAGAAGAGGAAGAAAAATATCGAAAAATTAAGAAGTATGCAAAAAGAAAGAACAAGGAAGGAGGAAGATCGAAGTAGGAAGAAGTAAGAAGGATGAAGGAAGAAGAAGAAGAGGAAGAAGATGAAGAAAAAAGAGAAAGAAGAAGAAGAAGAAGAAGTTGAAGAAGGGCAAAGAGGTAGAGGAAGAGGAAAAAGGGAGATGGAAGAAGGTAGAAGGAAGAAGGAAGAAGGAAGCAAGAAGGAAGAGGCAATATGGAAGAACGAAGGAAGAAGAAATAAGAAAGGAGAAGAAGAACAAGGAAAAAGAAATAAAAAATAAGAAGAAGAATGGAAGAAGAAGAAGAAGAAGAAAGAGTATGAGAAGGACAAGGACAAGGAGGAAATGGAGAATTATATGAAGAAAGTAGTGGCGAAGGAGAATGAGTAGGAGAAGGAGAAGGAGAAGGAGAAAGAGAAGAAGAAGAAGAAGAAGAAGGAGATGAAGAATAGGAAGAGGAAGAAGTGAAAGAAGATATGGAAGAGGAAGAACAAGAATAAAAACAAGTACAAGAAGAAGGAGAAGAAGTTGTATAGGAAAAAGATGAGAAGAAGAAGAAAAAGATGATGAAGAAAAAAAGAAGAATTAGTAGAAGAACAAGAAGTAATAGATGAAAAAGAAAAAGATTAGCAGAATAAGAAGAAGTAGTAGAAGAAAAGAAGCAGAAGACGAAGAAGAAGAAGAAGAGGAAGAAGAAAAAGAAGAAGAAAAAGAAGAAGAAAAAGAAAAAGAAGAAGAAAAAGAAGAAGAAGTAGAAGAAGACGAGAAAAAAGATGAAGATGAAGAAAAAGAAGAAGAAGAAGAAGAAGAAGAATAAGAAGAAGAAGAAGAACAAGAAGAAGAAGATGAAGAAGAAAAAGAATAAGATGAAGAAATAGTAGAAGAAGAAGAAGATGATGATGATGATGATGAAGAAGTGGGAAGAAGAAGATAAAGAAGAAGAAAATGAAGAAGAGGAAGAAGAAGAAGAAGAAGAAGAAGAAGAATAAGAAGAAGAAGAAGAAGAAGTAGACAAAGATGTAGTAGTAATAGTCATAGAAGAAGAACAAGAACAAGAACAAGAACAAGAGGAAGAAATAAAAGTCAACGAAGAAGAAGAAGTGGAAGAAGAGAAGAAGAAGAGAAGAAATGGTGGGGGAAGAAGAAGAAGAAGAAGAAGAGGTAAGGGAAGAATAAAAAGAAGAATAAAAAAAAAGAAGGTAAAGCATCATGAGAAGAAGATGATGATGATGAAGATGATGAAGAAGCAGAAGAAGAAAAAGAATAGGAAGAAGAAGAGGAATAAAAAGGGGAAGAAGGATAAAGAAAAAGGAAGAACAACTAAGAAGGAAGAAGGAAGAAGGAAGAAGAAAGAAGTAAAAAGGAAGATGTAAGAAGGAAGAAGGAAGAAGAAAAAGAAGCAAAAAGGAAGAAGAAGAGGAAGAAGAAGAAGAAAAGAAGAAGATGAAGAAAAAGAGAATGAAGAAGAAAGAGGAAGGAGAGGAAGAAGAAGAAGAGGAGGAGGAGGTGGTAGAAGAGGAAGAAGAAGAAGAAGAAGATCATGAAGAAGAAGAAGGAGGAGAAGAGATGAAGGAAAATGAGAAGGAGAAGGAGAAGGAGAAGGGAAAGGAGAAGGAGAAGGAGAAAAGGGAGAAGGACATAAAAGAAGGAGAAGGAAAATGAGAAGGAGAGAGAGATGGAGTAGGAGAAGGAGAAGGAGAAGGAGAAGGAGAATGAGAAGGAGAAAGAGAAGGAGAAGTAGATGGGGAGAAAGAAGAAGAAGAAGAAGAAGAAGAAGAAGAAGAAGAAAGAAGAAGATGAAGAAGAAAAAATAGAAGAAGAAAATTTAGGGTGAGAGAGTGGAAAAAGAAAAAAGAGAACAAGATGAAGAAGTAGAAGAAGAGGAAGAAGAAGAAGAAGAAGAAGAAGAAAAAGAAGAAGAAGATGACAAAGAATAAGAAGAGGAAGAAGAAGAAGAAAAGTTGAAGAAGAAGAAGTGGAAGAACAAAAAGAAGGAGAAGGAGAAGAAGAAGAAGAATTAGAAGAAGAAGAGGAAGAAGTAGAAGAGGAAAAAGAAGAAGTAGATGAAAAAGAAGTAGAAGTAGTAGTAGTAGTAGTAGAAGAAGAAGAAGAAGAAGAAGAACAACAACAATAGCAACAACAACAAGAAAAAGAAGAACAATATGAAGAAGAAGAATCAAAAGAAGAAGAAGAAGAAAATGGACAAGAAGAAGAATAAGAAGAC